>VZTU01013311.1:0-55526 GCA_013400835.1 Zapornia atra
ATTAAAGTTGACACCCCTAAATAAATTGATGAGCTAAAAGGAGTACATGATCATCATAATGAGTGTAGTACTCAACTCACCACCCAAATCTTGTTAACCCTCAGCCTTGGGAGGGAACAGCTAAGACTAGGATATAAAGGGTCTTGGGGAAGATACCCCTGGGGGAAGAAAAAAGAAATTGAAGACCCTGAGGAGGCAGTTGATGGGCTGTGTTCATTCTCTTCCACCCAAGAGAGGGATACCTTCTTGGTAAGCAATTGCGATTTCGTCCTTTTGGTGAGCATAGCCAGGATAATATTTTTCTAGCATTTTAATTATGATCATAGTCATATATTAGCACTATTGCAGTACATGCATTTGTCAATGGCAATCCCAAACTCTTTGCACCTGCCACTGTAATAAACTTTCTATTAGTATCAACTTTGTGAAACTGCCTCAGTGAAAGCCCCTTGGGGGCTCTGACAGCCAAATACTGATTCTGACATGTGATTATATATATAATCCTTTAGACATAAACATCTGACCAAGTCTGGGACTGAGACTGGGCCTAGGCATGCCTAGACTTCTCTCTGAGAAGGTGTTTAGAAAGCAAGGGGGAGTCCTTTCTGAATCTCGTGACTCAAAGGGAAGGCCTCCCTCATACATCAGACTCATAACCTTTCCATGACAAATACAGTCACTCGTTCAAAGGCCAATGTACATTTGAAGAGCTGAATGCAATGTGAAGTATTTAATTTGATGAAAATTCTATATATTGTCTGGCTAGACAAACTTTTTTCTCAAAAAGATAATATTTTGATCCTCACTGGTGAAAACTAATGGTCCCCCAAAGTTAGTTTCTAGGAGCACGAGAAAAAAATGAAGTTGCTGACTAGAACATGAAAAGTGGGACAAAAGTACAAAAGCTCAAAAGGATCTTGCAGATGATAAAGGGAATGTCAGCTGTCATTTGAAACCTTGCCTTTCAAAGCTTCAGCATCAATAAGAACAGTCTTACAGCTTCAGTATTATAAAAAACAATAGGAGGTAGTACAAGGAGAAATAGTATGTCATTTACTCTGGACATAGAGACAATGACCTTTCACAGGAAGCTGCACTCTCTGTGACAGACTCTGCAAGGTGATGATCTCACTGGCTTAAAGAGTAGAAGAGGATACACAATGTTCTCTTAAGGAAACCAAATTTTGAAGTGAGTCTGCACAGGGTGACAGAAACCTTAGGGCTTCTAAGGAAAACAGGACAAGAATTCCAAGTTGGAATTCATCTTATCTGACTGTGTCCCTGTCTTGGCCTGCTGAGTTGGTACCACTTGAATAATAAAGCTAATGTTAGAGGCTTGAGATATATTGCTAAGTAGTTACAAGAGACACAGTTTGTGTTAGGTAAAGCAATATTAAGAAAGTGTTATGGAAAAAACCCAACCAACCACACTCACATGTAAATGGCAGAAACAGCAGAATTAAATATATACAAGAATATTTGCACATTGACTTGCTATGTCCATCTACAAGCAACATTTTGAAGCTGCCTACCAATGAGTAAAGATCAAACAATCTGGAAGGTGTTCCTCACCTCACAAAGCTTATCCACCCCCCTCCATCCCAACATGGGGTGGCATGACTTTACCTTTGGGGACACCTGGCCATGTAAGACCTCTAGGGGTGCCTAAAACTGTGATTATGCTGTCAGAATCACCACACTCAATTTCCTGGCTCTTCCCAGAGTCTGAAGGCTGAAAAAAATATGAGCGAAAAAAATATGAGCAAAAAAAAGAGAAAGCAGAGATAGCCACTTTTCTGTAAATTTGAGTATTTTTTTCATTATAAATCACTCTTTCACAGAGACACTACAATTCAGAACACATTAACACAGATCCAATTATTGAGTAGTAGTTACAGATTTAGTTCATCCTGACCTGAGCAATGATACTCCCTCCTAGCATGTATTTGAAAAAAAGTTACATATATACATATTCATAGCATGCATGCATGTAGATATTTTAATCCATAAATTATGAATTGTTCATAAATTGCTTTTAAAATTAATTGTTCTGAACATTGACTCTGGCTCCAGGAAATAATAACAAAATACTGAAAATAGAGATTCCCACACCTTCAAACATACATAAGCTTATCCTAAAGCAAATGCTCAAGTGTTCTCAAGGTTTTGGTTTCAATTACTGTTTTACTTAGCTTTCATATATTTTGCTATTCTTAATTTAAAAAAAGGAAGTTAATTTGTTGTTGGTTTGCTTTTTTGCTGCAATCTCTTTGCCACCCCTGTTTCAACGCTAGGAAAAAAGCCAGATAAACCTACTGCATCAATACTAACAAACAGTCCAGTTCTGCTCTAATAACTCAAACGTGTACCCTACACTAGCAGTAGAGACAGATTCCTACAGATACTTCAGTCCACAGCTAATTTAAACCTGACCTACCTGTAAATTAAATTATATTACTTCTAGTTGTTTCAGTTGGGCTTGTTCAGCCTGGAGAAGAATAGGCTCTGGGGAGACCTAGTTACAGCCTATGAATACTTAAAAGGGTCCTACAGAAAACTGGGAGAGGGACTGTTCATCAAGGATAGTGATAGGATAAGGGGTAGTGGCTTCAAACTTAAAAATAGCAGGTTTAGATTAGCCATTAGGAAGAAATTCTTTACTGAGAGGGTGATGAGGCACTGGAACAGGTTGCCCAGAGATGTTGTGGAAGCCCCATCCCTGGAAGTGTTTAAGGCCAGGTTGGATGAGGCTTTGGGCAGCCTGATCTAGTGATGGGTGTCCCTGCCCATGGCGGGGAGGGGGGTGGAACTAGATGATCTTTGATGTCCCTTTCAACCCAAAGCATTTTATGATTCTATGTCACACTCTAGTGCTTTAACACCCTTACTCTAAGTACAGAGCAGGTTTAACATTTGATTTCTTTGGGAAAATGATCCAAACAAACTTTCAGCTTAGACTTTTATTAACATAATTTAACAAATAGTAGCAATTCAAGGAAAGCATTTGGCATTTTAATTTAATATTATTAAATTATATGTATATAAAAGTTTGACTTAGTTCTAACCTCATATGTGTCACCTTAAAAAAATGAACACTTTGCTTCAAGATAACTGAAACTTATGAAATCAGATGGTCTGCATTCCTTCATCTCTCTTGAAAACAGTAAACTTGTTTTACTGAACACAAATATTACAATATTTCCCCCTCCCCATGGTAATTTAAGTTTTTATAGCTTTTTCTTTGACCTCCTTTTATAGCCCATAAATAATGTTGGGGCAAGAAACATTACAGCTCTTGGGCTATTGTAAATCAATCATATGCTTTCTGGTCTTCTGAGATGCACAAAGACCAACAATTCAATTTGAACTTTGAAATAAATATACATTTTAAAATAACCTCATGGATTGCAGTGAAGTAAAGCTTTTATAGTTACAAAATACAATAATTTTGTAGAGCTTTGCAAGGTAGCATATAAGGTTCTTTATAGATGTAAACCTCCATTTGCCTGTCACATTGGCATGACAGGCCTCATACAATGACTCTTTTTCTGAGCAATTAATTCTTTAATTATTACAACAAACATGATAGACAGCATTTTTGTTAAAATTACAATTTATGTTCCTTAAAATTACAATTTATAATGTCATTTCTACTGCTCAGTGTAGGTTTTTTTACAAAAAATTATTTTCAGAATATTAACATAGGAGCTAATAGCTTATTTTGGTGAGGCTGCTTTTAAGATTTTTTACCTCAGTTAAAGTGTTACTCCTGCACAGAGAAGTCATTGGGTAGGTGATTTTATACTAAAAAAATACTGGTTCAGGATTCTTTTGTGCTATTTCATTCTTTCTGTAGACTTTCAAGTTTCTAAACAACGTAAAAAAAGTACTGCAAAGAATGATTCAGGTATTTAGAAATATAAAATTTCAGGGAAAATATACATTTCTGGGGAATCAATACAATTACAAATATATTTTCTCTAAGGTGATTGTTTTATTTTTAAATTTATTTTTATCTCTGGTGTTTATCTATCTACACACACAAATATATGCATATAATGTATTTATAACAATTTGCAAAACCAAGATATTTTTAGCTGGTGACTCACATCACATAGCTGTGCTCTGGATACTTTTGGGCTGCTAAAAATATTGTGCAGCCAGAACATCTCTTTTAGAGACCTTCTTCTGCCTCTTTGAAGTAGAGAGAGTTTAGGACAGGGACTTATGTTGACACCCTGAATTCACTAAAGTCAGTGCCAGAATTCACTTTTGAATTCTCATTTTCAGCTCTATCACAGAAGAAGAGGTAACTTATCCTTTGCAGCCCTGGAATGGATCAATTTAACGCTCTTACTTGTTAATCCTCAGTCCATACTACCCACAGCACAGGTAAAAAGTACAGTTGTAGAAAATGTCCTTATAACCTCTACCAGTTTTGTTTCCCTTCCATCACAGTTGAATGTGATATGGTAGCTCCTGGCAGTGTACAATGATAATGAGAATTAATTTTTTTTCTAGGTCTTAGTTTGTTTTGGGTTTGACTTTTGTGTTTGGGTTTTGTTTTCCTTTGTTTTTTAATTTTTCTTTGTTTGTTTTTCTTCTTTTAGCACCATTTCATCTCTTTTTTCTGCACAATAATCTAATGGGAATTTTCTTTAGTTATCTGGTCTGGTAGATATCCAAAGACACCTGCTTAGAAATATGGTTTACAAATATTGCATAATGAAACCAGAACATTAAGGGTAAAGAAACATAAAATGAAAACAACAACAACAACAACAAAATACTAACAGACATGTGAGAATTTATATTTCTGTTTTTCAAGGTATACCAGTATAAAGTTGAAAAACTAGTAATGCTGCTGAACGAAAAATTTTCATAAAAATAATTGATGCAAATATGAAGCCACCAAAGACATGAGTACAAAAGACTGTCTCTGCTTCTTAAGCTATAAAAATGTAGGATACCACCGGCAGGACCATGTTGGGACAACACACTAAATATGAGTGATAAGAGAAAAGGAGGAATAAAAAATGAAGAAACCCAGAATGAGTGAGATTTTGCTGATAGTTAAAATAACTAGTGAAAAATTACAAATTTCATGCATTAATTTATCAATTTATGCGAAGATTATAGGAGGAAAAAACATAATTTTCATTAAAACTACTGATGCATTTAAAAAAATCTCCAAAGCAATAAGCTTATGAATATGGGACAAACTTAAGAAGATGGGGTATAAACTACTGCGAACCAAAGCTCATGTTGAAATAGAGCAGTGCACTGTTACTGCTTCCTGCCTAACTCCTCCTGCAGAAGTCAACAAAGAGCAAGGAAAACAGGCAGGGTCCTGTGACAATGTTGTATTGGAATGTGAGACTTTCCACTGGAATATACAAGTTTTTTTCTCTGTGGCACTTGCTAATTGATGAGTGACTGATGGAACTGCTGATCATTAGACTGGTTTCGCTATGCATTTTAATAACAGGATGTTTCTGGTATATTTTAGCCTAGTACACTTCATCCTGTACTTGTTTACATGGGTGCTGTCATAAGTGATAATTATGTAGGAAATAAAGACAGAAGGTGGGAACAGAATTTTTTAAAGTGTATGTTCAGGGAACATATGGACACAGAAATGAATGATAGGCACTGGGTCTCTGAAGTTTGCATTACGCTGCTAAACTGAGCAAGGTGAAGTCTACTTGGCTTTACTTCACATGCTGTTGGTTTGGGGTATTTTGTCTGGTGGTTTTTTGTGTGGTTTTTGGTTCTTTTTTTTTTTTTTTGGTGGTGAGTCATATCCTTAAATAAACTGGAAATTCCTATCTGAATTCTTGAAAATAAATACGTGGTTGTACGCTGCTTCTTCTAATATGTATCAGGTCTGGCTGAGATGGAGTTAATTTTCCCCACAGCAGTCCTCACAGTGCTGTTCTGTGTATGGGTAGCTAGAAGGGTGTTGGTTACACACATGGGATTTGACTACTGCTGAGCAGTGCTGTCTCAGCAACAAGGCTGTCTCTACATTTCCCGTACTACTACCAGTAGGCTGGGAGTGGGCAAGGCCTTGGAGGGGACAGAGCCAGGACAGCTGACCCAAACTGACCAAAGGGATATTCCATACCATATGACATCTGGTCAGGAATAAAACATTAGAGAAAGAAGCATAAAGGGGGCATTTGTCTTCAGAGGAGCCAATACACTGAAGCCCTGGCTCCTGGGAAGTGGCTGGATATCACCTGATGATAGGAAGTAGAAAATAGATCTTTCGTTTTCCCACACTTCTGCATGCACCCTTTACTTTTGCTTTAATAATCTACTTTTATCTTGAATCATGAGTTCTTTTCCATTTATTTTCTTCTCCCCTGTCCTGCTGAGGAGGAGAGTGATAGAGTAGCTTGGTGGGCACCTGGCATCCATTCAGTGTCAACCCACTACACAATGCAAACTTGCAAGTCAAAGATTGCACAGGGATATACTGTTGGATGGGAAAGTAAAATAAATTGTCACAAGCAGGGTGTATACAACTTGCCAGCAAGAACCTATTAAATTTATGGACAATTACATCTTTCAGCAAATTATAGTTCAGGTCTTTTTATAAATATTTTCATAGTAATGGTGATTGTGAAAGTGGATGGGGTATAAAACAGAAAACATTCTTAAACAAGTTATTTTTCTTCTTAGTGACAGAGAAACAGAATGAGCAAATGTCACCACAGAGAACATCAATTTTAAATGTCTCTAAGGAGCACATATCTACCAAAACCAGTAATTTAACCTCTCAATAGAGAGAAACAGGCAATTCTAAATAAAGATTTATTTAATCCTTTGGTAGATGTCTAAAATTGGTCAGATAAACATTTCCAATAAGTACTATTTTTTCTCTATCTGTTACAAAGGGAGTCTAATCAATTAGCTCAGGTATTGACAATGATGTTATAGATTCCTAAAGAGAATTTAAATGAATCTTGTCCCCACATGTGGTGGTGACATAAGTTTCCAATTTAGAAGGCAAAGTGTAATTCTGATTAGGCTTTGCTCACACATCTGGGACTCTGTACAGTCACTACGGTTATTCCCCATGTAAAAGAAAAAAAATTAGATTTAGCAGAAGGAAAAAAAGTCTTTGTTCCGTTTTTTCATACAGTGAAATATTGTGTTGGTACAGTGTACAGAAAACACATACCTAGAATTACTCTTTAAATGTAAGAGAGAGTACATTACAATAGTGATTTGATCAGGAGTTATAAAAAAATAAACAGTAATCCTTGCATCAATGTCTGGAATTTAAGCATTCTACATTAGAAACAACTGTTCTATGGGCACCTCACAATCCAAATTACAAAAAATATAAAATAGCATTTCTTTCTAAAGAGTATGTATTATTATCCTTAGCAAACCCTAGGCAAATGATTTGACCTCTGTCTAAGGCTTTCTGCAATGGCAATTTAGAGACAGATAGACAATAATATCCACTTAAATATGACATTTCTACTGCTGGAATAAATGGCACAGTGACTATTAAAGTATTGGAAAACCTTGACTGTAGAGGTACAACTTAACCTCCTAGCAACTAGTCTTGATTAACTAGCTATGGAGATGTCTTTCTCATCTGGCTCTAGAGGAACCTAGATGACATTATATGTAGATGGAGAGTATGAAGTGAGATGAACTCTGCTCCCAATAGCTTGTTTCATAATAATTGTAAAATAAAATTCTAAAATAAAAGACAAAAAAACTAGTTTTAGAGGCGAGCATTTTTACCCACCAAAAATCTAACTTTTTGCTGAGTTTTCTTTCCTACTTCTCTACTGCAAACCAGTAACAGTTAAGTAGACAACTTAGAAAAGGCATTATAAAGTAATATTTTCAGGACTTATTGTAGTTGGATAAATATTGTTTGGAGCTGGTGAACTCCCCTGTGATATTGACACTAACAAATACAAATAATCTAAGGAGCACTCTGTGCTCTGAGGCCAAACATCACAGCACACTTTGTATCTGTATGGCTAAAGTGGTTTTTCCCCACACAGCAGAATGGCCGTGCTCCTACTGTCTAATGGAATGACTCACTAGTTCAAGTTTGCTTTTAAACTATGCTTTTTCATTGTTTAATGCGTTCTACCTCATAGGCATCAACACCATGTCAGAGACCATCTTAAACTATTAAGGAAAATTCTTCGTACTTTCCTGAGTCTGTGTTCAGATTTTGTTATTATTGTGTGCATAATTTAAAGGTGTCAATTTGTCTCACTCAGTTTCTTGTAGACAAAACCAACAATTATCATGTCTCTGTCTTGTTCATTCGTTCGTTCGTTCTTTCTTTCTTTCTAGTAAGGAACTTATATTTTCATGCTCTCATTGACTACAGTCTGTCCTAAAAAATGTGTTCTGTGGGACATTTCAAACCTACAAACTAGAACATGATCTAGAGGAATAGGGTTGAGCTGTTCTTTTACAGACCTTGGAAGAGGATCCATAGGCAGTATTGCTGCTTAGAGGATGTGACAAAAACGACATGCTTTTTAAAAGCAACTATCAAATGATTAAATTTCTAAGTCAGCGTGCATTATCTGCAGTGTAGTTGTAATTGTCCTAATACTGTAGCTTACCAAAAGTGATAATGAACTTTTGAAATATGTGTGCTGAATATATCTAATATGTTCATTAAAATCATTATTCTGATTAGGATTTTGTCTTGTTACCAGAAGACAGGCAAAGGATTTTGTATTTGATTAATCTTTGCCTCAGAAGTAATGGGTACTGGGACACAAAATTAAACCATAAACTCCAATTCATAAATGCTATTAAGAACTTGATTGTAGGTATTCTTTGAATAGAATAAATACAAGTATGGATTTTAGAAAATACACATGACCAAGAATCAAAAGGAATTCTTGTTCTGAAGTTACTTGCTTTGGGAAAGAATATTTGACATTTGATTGAAGAACTATTCAAGAATCTTAGTTTATAGGCAGCTTTGAGGAACTCTTAAATGCTGAGGGTATCTCTATGCTTCTAATTAAATTTTTAAAAAAAATCAAAACCAAAAAGCAAATAAACACCAGAACTGAAGTCAGTTACTGAACCTTGTATATATGCTATTCATGGGATTTATGCTAAGGAAATACTAAACTTCAAGTATTTGCAAAACTGTTCACAACAATCTAGTCATGGTGGTTTAAAATGCTGTAGCAGTTTAAAGGTGTATTGGAAAGGCAGAACAGGAAGGTTCTTAGCCAGGACTGGCAACTGAACGATCTGTGAATTTTTACAGAATCGGTAAAAAATTGCAAGCCAGCCAAGTACTGCTTGATTTCATGTGATTCGCTGGTACCTTCATAATGTAGATTTTGGAGCCTTTTCGTGGATTGGATTACAAGTGTTGCACATTATAGAGTGTGTGAAATTTGTTTTCTCGTAAGCTTCATTCAAGGTTCTCATCAGTACAATCCACAAATTACTTTCTCCTCCTGTTAGGCGTGAGGCACAAATGATTCTCTCGAGTTGCTCTCTGAAGGACTGTCTTCCTGGCCTGGAGACCTGTCTGTGACTGTGGAAAAGACAACACAGTTAGTGAACTGCCTGAATGGCTCTACTTGCGGAGGAGAGTACTTTCTCCCTGGCTGAGGATATGACACTATCTCAGCAAGGTCAGAAGTGTGCTCTCAAATGTGGAAAAGTACCAAGGGCTAACTAAAAAACCCCCACCATAATTCTGTGCTGGAGTTTGTGCTGCATAAAGCACAAATGTTTTCCTAGACATCTTTCTTTCAAAAAACATCCATTTGTATTAGTAGCATCCCATATTAATATTCTGAAAACATTTTTCATTAAAATTAAAAATAACAGCAGGATTTTATCCTTGATTTTTCAGGTTTAAATAGAATACATCAATCTAGAGGAAAAAATATTATTTACTATTACAGTTCTTTAATTTGTATTTCTTTTTCTATCTGAGATACATAATCATTATGCTGTTCTTCCTTTTTTCTAAGACATTAACTCACCTTTGTTAATATATGATATGCTATTGATTAGATTTTCTTTGTACATACTAGACTTCTTTCATCATGCTCTGGTCCTCAGGGCTATTGAGGGCATTATCCTGCAGGGTGTATGTGCTTATGTGATTTTTAGCGAGTATTGATTTTATTAGATTAAAGCAGACCTAGAAATTTACTGTATATAAATGAACCTTAATCTATAGAAGTCCTCTGCTTCCAGGGAAACCTTTTCCCCTAGCAAGGAAACAACAAACGAACAGGAGGATACCAGAATCTGTTTATGAGACTTCATCTTATTTGTTCTAAGTACTGAAATAGCTTTCCTTAACTAAGGAAAATTTCAAGACAAATTACACATAATTTCATCTTCTTTTATTTCTGTATTTTGGAACTTCTTTTACAACTAATGAGTAGTTTAACTGTAGCATTAACTCCATACTTTAAATATAATCCACTGGTCAATGTCCATGTCTGAACTTCTGTGATCTGTCAGTGGAGGCTGTGAGTCTGTTAGGGGTTTAACTCAAGAGGAACTGTTTTCATCCTGTAATGGCACATGCTTTTATTTTCTGGGGTCTCTAGTTCAGTCCAAGTGTTGACTAGCATCACTGACATCAAAGTTTTGAGATTGAATCCATACACTGACAAATAGTAAAAGCTAGATTTTGACATTTCACAAGGGAGGTGGGACGGGGGAGGAGAGGGGAAGGGCAGGGCAGGGCAGGGAAGGGAAGGGAAGGGAATGTCAGTATCCTAGCAAAAACTTTGCAAAAATACAATTTGCTTGTTTGTGTGTGTATGCATGGGCACATGCATGCAGGCAAATATATGTACATATCAGTGCCAGTATGAGAGACATAAAACTAGAATGTAATCTGAATTACTTAATAACTCAGATGCAGCAGTGTCACTTGTGTTTTATTATCCTTCATTGCTGAGTATAGATGATACATCAAGACTAGGTTTCATTACTGTAAAAATTTTCCTTATTTGAAAAGAATGTAGCATTTAGGTATGAATAATGTCAATATAGTACGTGAAAAATGTTTTACGAGTTGATGTTTGTGCATCATGCATGCACCCTCAGCAAGTCTGCCAAGAGTACAAAAGTGGAATGAGTGGTTGATATATCGCTTGGGTATGCTGACATTTAGAGGGACTTTAGTAAACAAGAGAAATGGGCAGGGAAGAATCCATTGAGGTTATAGATGTCCCATATCTATGGAGAAATAATCCCATGTGCCTTTACAGGCTCAGGACCAACTATATGGAAAGGAGATCTGCAGAGGAACTGGGGGTCCTGGTTGATAAAATTAAATGAGGCAGCAGTAAAGAACACCAGAATCCTGGATTGCATTAGAAAGAGCATTGTTAGTAGTTTCTCTCTCCTCAGCCCTGGAGAGGCCGCATCTGTAGTGCTAGGTACAGTGCTGTCGTTCCCAGTACAAGATAGATACAGTACAACTAGAGCGATTCCAGTGAAGGGATGCTGAGATGATTGGTGGTTTGAAGCATATGTCATAGGAGGAGAGGCTGAGAGCTGAAACAGTTCAGCATGTGGAAGAGAAGGTTCAGGGGGTTCTTATCAATGTGTATAAATAATTGATAAGGAGTAAAAAAAAAACCAGAGACAGACTATTCTCAGTGCTATCTAGTGAAAATACAAGAAAGAACAAGCACAAAGCGAAATGCAAGAAATTCCATCTGAACATAAGGGAAATTTCCTTTATGATGAGTATGGTTGAACACTGGTACAGGTTACCCAGAGAGGCTGTGGAGTCTTCCTCCTTGCAGATATTAAAATCCCAGCTGGATGCTGCCCTGAGCAAGCTGCTGTACCTGATGGCACTTTACCAGTGGCTTGGACCAGATGGTTTCTAGAGGTACCTGAAATCCTCAACTGCTACATGATTCTCTAAAATAAACAGTTTATAATATGCAGGTATATACCTGAAAATACTTCTAATGAGCACCACAGAAAAGCCTTATTGTTAAGAAAGGTAATATAAAATAGAAATCCTGAATTTATTTTTTTTTTTAACATTAGAAGGATTTCTGACTAACTCCATGAAATGGTCAGCTCTAAGTATGTCATATTATTTTCCTTTATTTCACATTGCTTCCAATTATATCTTGGACTAGATATGCTTTAAAACATAGTGAATAGACTGAGGAGGTTCTTATCAATGCTTGTAAATACTTGAAGGGTGGGTGTCAGGTCAATCTTTTTTCAGTGGTGCCCAGTGATAGGACAAGAGGGAACAGACGCAAATTGAATATGTAAAGATCCACCTAAACTTGAGGAGGAATTTCTTTATTGTGAGGGTGACAGAGCACTGGAACAGGCTTCCCAGAAAGTCTCCATCTCTGGACATAGTCAAAACCTATCTGGATGCTGTGTAACCTGCTCTAGGTGATCCTGCTCTGGCAGGGGGGGTGGACTAGATGATCTCCAGAGGTCTTTCAAACCCCTATCTTTCTGTGATTCTGTGAAAATTACTTTTTAATTAATTTACCAGGTTAGATGTTGTTGCACATATAATTTACTTTCCATCCAGCAGGTAAAAGTGACAATATAGGCTTTATATACAACCTAATAAATGTTTTTAGATTGGGTGTTTGTGGTCTTTTTTTTCTTCTTAATACACATTTTAGTTTCTATAGACATTCATGTTTCTAGCATTAAGTTTTTTAGCGTCAGTTATTCCAGGCTTCTTGACTTGTGGAAATTATGAAACATTTTTTTAGTGTATGCACTAAATTTAGACATGGGTATGATTTTACATGATGGGTTCAGAGAAGTATAAATTACATATCCTTAGTTGCCAGGGCCACCTGTGTTTCTTTGAAATTCAAACATAAAAGAAAATTGACTCTGCTGGTACTCCATGGGATTTTTTCTACTGGAGGCTATTTGAACAGCACTGAACAAAAAAATCTATGGGAATATACTTATCTTTTTGTTACTATTTCATTTGTTCTTGTCTGCCGTCAACATCCTTGTTGGCTTAAATATTTTAAAAATCATGTATATGGCCATAATATAATTTCTCTTGTCTGTAAAGTAGAAATATCTACATATATGTTAAGACGAGACCCAGCAGCGTACTAATAGGACACTGACTTCCTCTGGCCAAGACATGTTGGTTTTCAAAGAAAGAAAATCCAGGGAGATATAATGTGGCCTTCAGCAGGGTGAATTGAAAGAGAAGCACCAGAAAAATGGAATTTAAGTCTTTGATAGGTTCTATGGCATGACCTATGTCTTTGCATTAACCTCAGAAGGGCCTAGGGCAAAGAGATTAACTTACTTATTTCAAGTAAAGCTTATAATCAGGTAATATGATGTCCTCTGAAGAATGGTCTTTAGACCCCAAAGCTGACTTATTGTGGTAATTCATTCATGTTCTTATTTTTAATTTAAATAATATTTGTGCTTATAAAGATCAAAATCAGTTTGATTTTGTAATTTTTAAATATGATAATATAATATCAGCTCTACAATTCAGAACTTGTCGATTATGTAGCTTTGTAGCTATTTAAACTCATAACTTCCTTTTATCCCTTTTAGGTATCTTGACATTACTCATAAATTTTAAGGCTTTTTTTGTTTGCTTTCATTTAAATTTATTCAGGTAGTTTAACATTTCTTTGTATTCCAACTGCATTTTCTTGACTACTGCCAGCAAAAGAAATTTGAATAAAGATGTATGTCCATAGCTTTAGGTAAGCAAACTATTTCATTCCTTCAAATGACATTTCTCACTGGTAATATGTTAAATATTGGACATGAGGTTTATCAGAACAAATTAGTTCTAAAAAAAAATCCAATTCTAACTCCTGGAGTTGATGATAAAATTACAAGTTTGAAAAAAGAAGTTAGGTTAATGTTGAATACTTTGAAAATTCTCATGATCTGTCTAAAATCCATAAATGGTGTTTACACATTCGCTTTTCTGCTGCTGTATAGGGCTGAAGATGTTGCCAACTCAGCCTAGCCACTCTCCTTTCTCTCTCCCAATTACATATGATAGCTTTTCTTTGTTACAAACTCAACAGGCAGGCATGTAACTGATTGAACAGACTGCAGTCAAAACAAGCTAGATTGTCCTCAACAGTTTCAGTAGTAGAACTTTAACAATTTCAGAAGCAAATGAACAGACAGAGGCACAGGAAAGTCTGGTAGGACCAAAGTATCTGACACACTTCCCCCTGACACACTGTTTCTGGAACAACATTGTCATGTAGGCAGGATACTGCCTGCATCTTTCAAAGTGGCATGTAGGTCACTCTACTGCCATGTAAGGTTTCATCCTCTCAACTTGTATTGCAATAGGTGGAGCCAAAGGTAGCACAACTCTTACCTGCATCCAAAATAGCATTTGCATCATTTGCTTTTATGATTGGATGACCTGCATGCTAAGTGTTTTTGACGGTTGGCTGGAGCCATAACATCGCTTAGGACCTTGTATTTGGTATTGGTGATCAGGTGAGTCACTGTATGGAAGTTTTATTGCTCATTTGTCTTACTGCCTAAAAAAAACTTGGCTTATAATGTGTTTCCAGATCAGACCATGCTAATAACAACTGCAATGAGGTACTCTTTCTCTAAGGTTTGGTTACAAACACAGAAAGGGATGTGAACACACCACCAAACATGCTTCAAACTGTATAGGCAATTTACTCTGTTTTGTCTCTAAATGTGGACTACAATAGCCTAGATGTCCCATGAAAGCAAACAAGGAGGTTATTTTCTCATGTTCTCAGTACTTAGAAAACACCTATAACCTTCACAGTGGGCTGGTATGCTGGTTTTGGCTGTAACATGCAACTCAAATCCCAGGTTACAAGAAATTAATGACATTTCCATCACAGTCTCCACCTTTGGAGAAATGTCCACAAAAGGTCTTCTAAGTCCATGGCTTTGGCTGCATCTGTTACAGACACTCAGGACAGGAGACATGGCATATTGTGCAGAATTGCTGGGCACAGAAGCCCCCTCATGCCACGACGGAGGTACGGGACACAGCTTGATGCAAGCAAAAGTCGATTTATTGTATAAAATCATTCCTTTAAATACACTCAGAAGACGGCATGCTTTAAACAGATTGGTTATTTCATACCTAAACTGCTGGCGGGCTGTATTTGATCAGTCAACGGTCTACCTGTATAATGCTAATTAACCTTATCAAAGTCGTTAGACAGCAGGCCCAAGTTAACAAAGGAAGAGGCTTCTTCTGGTGCCTCGCTGTGGCAGGGGACAATGATCACAATCTCGAGGCATGCCAGGGTTTATGGTCTAAAGGTTCCATGTTATCTATCAATCTAGCATTGCCCAAGGCACTGCTTTCCAAGCCCAATGCCACACCCTCACATTGGGTCATTGCTGCACTTGTACTGCTTCTTGCAAGGCTGGCCCTGCATTGGTTCAGATAATTGTCTCCTCCATTCCATCAGAGGGGAGTGAGTCAATGATGTTTAAACCTCGGTAGTCAGATATACTACTGTGACAAACATCAAAATATACCTTCAGATATCTTATTCTACCTAGTACTGGAGCTAAGCAATAGTTGCTGGTCGTTTTTATAAGATTTTTATCACAGCTACAACAAATTTTACACCAAAGATATTACCAGATACATAACCAAAAAGGAAGTTATGATACAGAAGAGGTCATGTCGAAACTTCTAGGCTCCATAGTATTATTCCTGGCTCAGCTGTCCCATCAAATAGTTGATAGTCTTTGAGATATATTTACTAAATATACAATATTTTTTCCAGACTTTAATATTTTTTTATGTTTTCCACTGGGATGAAGTGTTACATATTTCTCTATCTCTACATTTCCCTTGAGAGTTTGTGAAAAGAGAAGGTAGTGTCTCTGAGCAGTGGTGAGTATTGTGTGACCTATATTGAAGTCAGGGAAATGATTAGGATTCCTCTAAAATTGTTTTTTGGGTTTTGTTTTTGGGGGGGGGGGGATTAGTAATTTTTCATTGGTGCTACTGAATTATTAAATTCAGAAAAGATGTTAGAGATTTAATAAGGCAGCACTAAATACCCACATGGGTCTTTACTTTCAGTGTAAACAGCATAGGATAGATGTAGAGCATTAAATGGTTTATTATTTAATGTTGGATTTCTATTTCTTTTTCAGTTCAAGATTCATATTATTTTGTGTATCTTGGCAAGCTAGTTATAGTACAAGACCTATATTTCTTGAAATAAGATGGTTTCAGCACTTAAGCATTCATCAGTGTGTAGAAAAAAGTATGTATTATTCTGTCTTGTCAAAAAGCAATTGAAGTCTTCGAGAAAAAATTCAGTGTTGAAAATTCCTGGATGGAAAATAAAATTCTGAACTCCAAGATTATGATATTCAAGCTCTTCTGCTTGAAATGTCAGTGCTGGTGGTCTGTATCGAGTGGTGGACTGATATAAACAGTCAGTGAAATAGAACTTAGACAGGAGAAAAGTGACATCTAATTAAAAAAACCCCACAGTAACACACTATGTAAAGGCAGTATTGTTTTATCAGATAAAGAATATCACAGAAATGGTGATTAAATTTTTAATGCATTTCTGTGCCAAGAAGAAGTAAATTATGGCACAAACTGATAATAACATACAAATAAAAGAACCTGGGAAAAGCTGCTTAGTAAGCAACCTATTAATTTAAGATAGAATTTCAATAAGTTATCTAGGAAAACACTCTGTCATTTATCCCAAATTCAGTTAATCTTACCTAATTTTATCTTTTCTTTCCTTTTTTTTCCTCATGTTTTGAAGACTTTGATTATCAAGATATGAACCTTAGATTTTGGGTGCAACTGAAAATGAATATATTTCTTCAGTGAGAAAGAGCAATATATGTCTTATGTGGCTTATGTGGCATGGAAGGAAATGTAACCATCTAGTTATGTCCAGTGTTTCTTTTAACATCATGATAAAGACATTTTTAACCTACATATCCTTAATTTTGTTTCTCAGAAATGTGATTTGTGACCCAACACAGATTTAAGCTAAATATGAATGAAAGGCATCTGAGAATCATTATGTTATGATCTATGGCACTGCTGTATATGTAATGAAAATTTGCAAAGGCTGGCAAACCTGATTTGTCTGTTACACTATCTGAATCCAGGATAATGAGAAAACTTATAAAAGATCTATGACAAATATTAATTTCTGTCATGTGGTTGTTCTCCCTAAAGCTTAGCAAAGGTGATGTAATAATGTGTCATCTACAAATAATTAATAACGATAATGAGGGAGAGATTTTTTTCCACATTAGATTCAAAGTTGCTCAGTAATACAGATAACTAAAAAATTTCATTGAGTTCTAATTTATGAAAATATAAATTGAACACTGCAGAGTGTGTGTGTGCCATTATTTCTTCATAATTCATGACTCTGAAGCTCAGCTGTAATGCTGTGAACATGACTACAGTTGCCATCTTTCATTTTTCATAAGACATTGCATATTAATTTTTTATTTTCTGAATAGAGAAAAAAACCCACACAACTGAACACCAAAAAAACCCAAATCAACAAAGCAGCCCATGGGAACAGAGAATAGGAGAGTCATCGTGTATTCTGCAGCAAGTGATATTTTCCCTCTAGCTATCAGATGTTCACTGCATTTTTTTTTTAGAGTTGAAAAGTAATATCCATGTCTGCAAAATGCATTCAGATTAGTTATACTTATTTTGATATATTAGTTCTTCAAAGTTAGATTTTACAGAAAATACAATGGGTTTATATTGTTGACAAACCTGATATTTACACTGTTGAGAAACCTGATGTTGTTATACTTTACCTTACCAAGTACTGTTTGAACTCCCTGAACTGCATAGCATTTTATATACATGTATTTTTGTCATCTTCTGTTCTGATGTAGATAAAAAGTAATTTTGATAGAAATTTATCGATATGTGTGCATTGGGTTGACGTGATGACAATATATTCAAATCAGGAATGAGTAACCTCATCTAAACACAAAAAACCCCTATGACTTTCACGTCATTACAGAGACTACTTCATAAACACAGACCCTTGGCCTGATAGAAGATAGTACAAATGCTCCCTAGAGCAGGATTAAATTACAATAGATGACCACTCTTTTCCCTGATGATTTATTTGTTTGCATTAGTGTTATCCTAGAAAATTAAGGCTTGTCCATAGATTCAGCCATGAATGTGAAAATACCTTCTCCAATTTCTTTCTGCATGTATTAAAGTGCACACAGGAGTTTGAACACAAACTGTATTTTCAGTATCAATTTATAATGCAGATTCGTCTGATTAATTTTTTAAAAACATTCTTTTCAAGTCTTTGTATAGAATGACTTTGGAATTGACCAGATTTCTGTAGAAGTATGGTCTGTAAGGTACTGAGAATTATATAATTAAATTCTGCTGCTAATTTCTACTGCAAATGAAATGTATATGCAGACATGCTGTTAAGACCAAAACGGTTTACTGTTAACACTGTGAATTCCCACTATTGTGTTGAAAGGTTACTTTAGGCCAAATTCTGTAGCTCTGCAAATGGGGAATCTCTTCAACGTAGATGTTCCAACCCTTTGTCTCCCAGGGTAGACATAGTGGTTATATTAAACATATATTTGAAGTAGTTAACTAGTTTCAGACTTAAATAATAGTAATCAGTCATTAGTAACCAATAATCACAATCAACCAATAATTCAGTTGCAGGCATCTAGTACAATTTACTATTTTTGTATGCTGTTGCTGTATATTACTGATGGTTCGGTTGTCACTTTTTTGCCTACAATATATTTGACATCACCATGATGATTTGATTACAATTTCCTAAAATATTATCTATATCTTTGCATAGCTGCTGTTGTCTTCACATAATCTTTCAAGAATCTGTGAGCTGTTCCTATAGGTACTAGTTCTTGTTTGTTTAAAACTCACTGAAAATTGCAAGCACTCCTTTTTTCAGTGGAAAATACTTTAAGTACATATTCAAAAGCAAGGTCTCATGTAATTATACATGAGGTCCAGCCCACGAGTCCTGTCATCTGTTATCTGAAGACTTTTGATTGTTGTCGTGGTTTATTGTCTATATATGCCAACACAAATTATGGAATTATGGAGTTATAGTTTTCTTAATTCACAGTGGTTTGGTTTGGTTTTGTTTTTCCTTTTTTCCTTGGAGTTTTCAATCTACTCACTGGTGTAGAACATGAGAAGGTTGTGTAATAATCTTCAGATGTAGTTGATCACATGGACATACTTAGTTGATCTATAAGTCTCATCTAGCCCCTGCAGTCTGCAGTTCCACTCAGTCAAAACCCAGACTCACTTCAGAGGGATAATCATCTGTTTCTATGATAATAATTTAATATAGGTTTGATGAATAGCCCGGAATGCTGACATCCATCTGTTAAGTATTAACAAAGTTGGGTGCTGCCACTGACATAGACATCTGTTTTTCACCAGGAAGCGTTGGTCTGTTATCATCCCAATAAGAAAGGCACTCGGTCTCCATGAAGAATCATTTAAGATGCTTATTTAAGAGTACTATAAAGAAAGAGGATAGTACAAATACTATGACCCATCAGATGCTTGGAATCTCAAGTTGTACAACACTGAACAACTATCCAATCTACAAGCAGAACACCATGCAGACACCATCCATAGAAAGGGCTGGTCATCTGAGCTGCTAGGGGATTTTGTGGATGTAAAGCAACTCACTTCATAATTTCTACTGCCAAATTGATGTTCACACAAGAACTTCCTGCTACACTGTTTGATAAAGCAAAGGCCACTTTGGTGGTGTAATCACCAGGGAGCTGCCTGCAGTCTCTTGTCTTGCAATGGGCTGGATGAGTTCAACCTGTGTCCAAGGAATTTCTACCATGCTGTGTGGGCTGAAGGCCATGCAGTCCCTGAGGCTGAGTGTAGACCTGAGCCTATTCAGACTGAATAGTTATGAACTATTTAATAAATTAACTATTTAACTACTTAATTAGCTAAGTAACTGTATTCTATTCTAAATTGAACTTCTGCACTAAGTCTTCTAAACAACTGGATGCAGTATTGAATGAACACACACTAATTTTACACTGAATTTCATGCATTCGTAAATTCATAAATTCCTCCTGTTTCACAAATAGGTGCTTGATATATATTTGATTAGTGCAGAAGATAAAGTTGTAGGAATAAAACTTCTGAAGTAGTTCTAATTTGGGCATTCTACCTGTATATTAAAAATTTTTTGACAATATTTTGGACTATATTTGGAATAATCAATAGCACAAAAGGAATTTTACTCTCCTTGGGAGAATCAATATCAAATAAAGTTAAGTCAGTTAAGCCAAACACAAAAAAGATTATGACTGTAACTCAGTTAAAAAAAAAAAACACAACCAAAACCAACCAACAAAAAAAAAACCCAAACAAAAAAGCCAAAACAATGAGGAAACAGAATTTGAAAGTTTGTTTTGCTTGCTTTTCTAGTTTGATTTGGTTTGGAGATTTTTTTAATTTTTTTTTTTTTTGGTACGTTGGGAGGGAAAGGCAATGTCTGATAGAATTATAATCAGTGGACAGAGAGTTACATATCTTAAACTCAAACTTTAGTAGGTACTCTTGCAGCCCTTTACAGAGAATGAAGTATAGCTTAGAAACCTGCTTTTTTTTACTCTAATATTTGCCATTTAATTTGTTTTGTTTTGTTTTGTTTTGTTTTTTGTTTTGTTTTAAAAAAGGAAATGTCTGCCCTTATAATGGAAAATAGTACAGCAGGACTACCTGCTATTTGATATAACCATCATGTTTTCCTCTTTTCTATAAGGCAGATTTTGCATTTCCCTAAAAAAACCCAAACAAACCAACCAGCTTTATATTGTACTTTAAAAAATATGAAAGAGTTTAACATCAAATTTCGATATACCTGTAAAATAGAAATAGATGTTAGCAGACACAGTTTAAAACATAAAGTAAAGGTAATTTTGGGTATTTTTTTGTTTATTGTTTTTTTTGGGGTTTTTTTGGTTGGTTGGTTGGGATTTTTTCTCCTAGGAGGATGTTTAGCACATGATAAGGATATTGTCATAATATTTAGGAATATAATATTAGTAGTTCTGTTAAAACTTACAAACAAGCAAGCAAACAAACAAACCCTGTCAAATTTTAAGTTAATAATGGTACTGTTCTTTCATTACTGTCATATACAAGTATCTCAGAACAATATTTACACTGTAGTTACAGTTTTGCAAGTACATATAAGGAATACTTGCTTCTACTATGTATTCAGAGATGATTTCTCTGCCCTCATAGTGTCACTTTTATGTCATCTGGCCGCCTGAGAAGTTGACCCAAAAAGCAAAGTTCATTTTAGTTATTTTGGTGTACTTTAACACCTTGTCAGTAAACAGGCAGTTTGAAGCTTCCACTGCCAGGAGCAAGAACCAGATTCGAAGATAAGGATTGAAGATAAGGATTGAATGAATGGTCACCAGAAACCAAGGGAGACAAATTTGTAGCCTTTATCCAAAGTGACACAGCTACTGGGACCAGCATATAAAACGCTTTCTCCCTGCATCAAACCGGAACTCTCCTTATAAGACACAGTTATCACAAAATAATCAGAAAACAATCACCAGAAATTGCTTTCTTATCTCTGGCTCAGTTAATTTTGAGATACAATCTCACCTTCACAGTACTGGATAATTTTATATGGTTTGTAATTTCTAACTGTAAAGGTATCATAAAAGGTATGTTCAGACACCATAAGACACTGTTCTAGGAGAGGAGGCTTGTTCTGTACAAACTTGAAACAGTATTTAGATCTATACACAACGGTGCAACTCAGTCCTGTGTAGATCATGCAGAAGTACCAATGTGAAAGAAAGAGAAGGGTGTTTGATTTGTGAAATAGTTTCCTCATAGTAAGGACTTTCCATGTGTTTGAGAAATTATCAAAACTGTTTTCAAAGATTATCAAAGGTTATTAATGATCTTACAAGGCCCATCTAAGTGGCAAAGCATATTCTCCTCCACTTTGTAGAGAGAGAAATTACCTCCTGTAAACTTAATTTCCCTTCTTTAAGCAAAATTTTAGTAACACAAAAAGTAGCAGATCTGTACCAGATTGCAGTTTAAGGGATTTATGAAATGGGTGAAGAAACATGGATTATCAGTTTCAAAACACACTGGTTAGTGGTTTGTGCAGCTGGAGCACAACTGTCTGTTCTGGAAAAAAACTGCTTGCTTTAACAAAAGAACAGTTAGCAGGTTCAGGAAAATTGATTACTTACCATCTATTCAATACTAATTAGGTCCACTTTTTGGACCATACAGGGTGGGAAATATCAATAAACTGGTGTTAAGGAAGTTTCTTCACCACAGGAGAGTCTCAGGTTTGAAGTCTCATGAGATAATTTGAGTGGTATAGTGATCATAACAGCTAGATCTGGGTGCCTCTGGATCCTGAACAAAGAAATTCCTAGGTAATTATGCCCTCACAATCTCAATTCCCGCCCCCTCATGTGATGGTTCTGACTAACAGTAATATTAGGGTCTGGGGTCTTCACAATCTTCATTAGGTCCTTTTGATGTCTCTAGATGGGCCACTTCTTATCTCTAAGGTTGCTACTTCTGTTGCCAGTTGTAGCTTCTCTATATTCCAGCTTGAACTGTCTGTGGGGCCTTCTATTACTTTACTAGGCAAAAGGTCAACAAGATTCCAACATATCCACGTAGAATTTCAAAGCTTATGGTCTAAGGTTGTAGCAAATGTAACCATTTATGCTAAGCTAGCTATGCCAACACTTCAGCTAAGTTTGACAAATAATATTTCTCAACACAAGCTCAGTGAAGGGCCACTGAAGCAGGAGCTCAAGTTCTTCCATATGAGGAGATGCTGAGTGATTATGCTGCTGATCACAATCGTCTGATCTGAGCAGTTCAGTCACCTTTGAATCCACTTCATTGTACACTTATCTACTCCATACTTCATCAACTTGTTGGTTAGGACATTACAGGACACAACAGCAAAGTAAAAATAAACAGCATCTACTGTTCCTCACCAAGCCATCCACCTAGACAGTCATTGCATTGTAAAAGGCAATCAAGTTGATCTAGCATGGTTTTACCATTGTAAATGCACACTGACTACTCCCAATCATTTTTGTCTTTCATCTCTTGGAAATGTTTCCAGGATTATATTTTCCATCACCTTTCTAGGCATAGAGGTGAGATTGGCCATCCTGGAGTTCCTTGGATCCTCTTTCTTGCCTTTCTGGAATACAGGAATAACATTTTCCCTTCTCTAGACATCAGAAACCTCCCCTACTCACCATGACCTCCCAAAATCAGTAAAAATTGGTGTCACAATGACATCAAACAGCTTCTTCAGCATGTGTCACTGTCTTCTGTTAGGTTCCATGGACTTATAAACATAGAATCATAGAATCACTTAGGTTGCAAGAGACCTTTAAGATCACCAAGTCCAACCACAGTCTAACCCTGACTAGTCTACCTCTAGACCATGTCCCCAAACACAATATCTACATGCCTTTTAAATACCTCCAGGGATCACAACTCTACCACTTCCCTGGGTATCCTGCTCCAGTACTTGATTACCTTTTCATAAAGACATTCTCCCTGACATCTAACCTAAATCTCCCTCGTGCGGTTTGAAATTATTTCCTCCCATTCTATCACTTGTTACCTGAGAGAAGAGATGGACTTCCACCTCACTACACACTCATTGCAGGTAGTTGTAAAGAATGATAAGGTCTCACCTCAGCCTCCTTTTCTTAAGACTAGAAAAGCCCCAGGTCCCTCAGCTGCTCCTCATAGGACTTGTGCTCCAAACCCTTCACCAGCTATATTGCCCTTCTCTGGACACATTCCAGCATCTCAACATCCTTCTTGTAGTGAGGCCCCCAAAACTGGACACAGTACTCGAGGTGTGGCCTCACCAGAGTTGAGTATAATGGAACAATCACTTCCTTACTCCTGCTGGTCATGCTATTCCTGATACAGACCAGGATGCTGTTGGCCTTCTTGGCCAGCTGGGCACACTACTGGCTCATGTTCAGCTGGCTGTCCACTAATACCCCCAAGGCCTTCTCCTCCAGGGAGCTCTCCAGCCACTCTGCCCCTAGCCTGTAGCATTGCCTGGGGTTATTGTGACAAAAGTGCAGGATTCTGCACTTGGCATTGTTGAACCTCATCCCATTGGTTTCTGCCCATAGATCCAGCCTGTCCAGGTCCCTCTGCAGAGCCTTCCTGCCTTCCAGCAGGTCTACACACCCACATAATTTGGTGTCTTCTGCAAACTTATTGAGGGTGCACTTAATCGCCTCACCCAGATCATTAATAAAGATCTTAAAGAGGACAGGCCCCAGCACTGAGCCCTGGGGGACACCACTTGTCACCTGCCACCAGCTAGATTTAACTTCATTCACCACAACTCATTAGGCTCAGCCATCAAGCCAGTTTTTAACCTCGTGAAATATATACCCGTCTAATCCATGAGCAGATAGTTTTTCCAGGAGCATGATGTGGAGAACAGTGCCAAAGGCTTTTCTGAAGCCCAAGTAGACAATATCCACAGCCTTCCCCTCATACACTCAGTAGGTCACCTTGTATTGAAGGAGATCAGGTTGGTCAAGCACAATCTGCCTTTCATAAACCCATGCTGACTGGGCCTGATCACCTGAGTGTCCTGTATGTGTTGCATGATGGTACTGAAGTTTATTTGTTCCATCACCTTCCCCAACACCAAGGTCAGGCTGACAGGCTTGTAGTTCCCTGGGTCCTCCTTCTGTACCTTCTTGTAGATGGGTGTCAAATGTGCCAGCTTCTAGTCCAGGTGCCTTGTGTATTTCCAGTTTATTTATATGGTCCCTAATGTGAATTTCCTTGATCCAGTTTTCCTTCATCACAATTTTTCTGATTTCAGGACATGGTATTCCTAAACCTAGTCATACCACTAAGGACTGGGACAAAGAAGATGCTGATCTTCTTGGTCTTTTCTGACTCCTATGTCACCAGCTCCACTATACTATTCAGCAGGTAGCCCAAATTTTCCCCAGTCTTTCTTTTATTGCAGACACACCTGAAGAAGCTTTCGCTATTTCCCTTCATGTCTTACACCACAGCTTCAGATCCAAATGGGATTTGTCTTACATCACCCTATCCCTCCATGCTTGGACAGTTTTTCTATATTCTGCATTTCTATAACCTGTATTTCTGTATTCATCATGATTCATCTGTCCTTTTATCTACATATTCCCTTTTCATATTTGAGTTTTAGTCAGGAGCTTTCTGTTCATTGAAACAGGCCTGCTGCTACCTTGACGTTTAGCTCATTTGAATGGAATGGTTTTGAGCTTGAAGGATATGATTCTTGAAAATCAAGCAGCTGTGCTGTGGATATGTCCCATTGGATTCTTGCTGTCAGTGCTGTGGTACATCCCCCTTCTAAGATTCTAGTTGGCTAAAGTGTTTAATTGGCTGAGTATAAGGTCAGCAGTTACATCTGCACTGAGGCTCATATCTCCCCAAAATGGACCCTCTCTAGAGTCAGACGTCATGATTACCTGGTTTGACTTTGGACCAGCCTCCTCACTACAACCTAACTGGGTGATCATCAGACCATTTTCTGACCCTGACCACTGTCCCTGATTTTGATCCTGACCCTGACTTGTTATTCCATATCCTGGGTCTACATTGGTAAGGTCACCTTTTGCACCTACCTTTTTATCACACAGTGCTACTGACTCAACTTCTCTTGTGGGGCACCGATCCTTGCTGATCTTTTGCAAGCAAATCTCTGAACTGAGGAAAAGCTGCTCTCTTGAAGTGCAGTGTTGTGATCCTGCATTTTGCCCTGCTTTGTTCTCTCAGGTTCCTGAACTGCACCATCACATGTTCAGTGCAACCAAGGTTGTTCTCAACCTATGATCCCAGGCATTCTATTCAAGATGTGCAAACATGAAAATCAGAGTAAGTAAATCAATATGCCCTCCTTCCCTCCTTAAGTAGAAGAAAACTGTTCAGAAAATAATTAAAGGAAGGTTGTAGTCTCAAATTCTGACCTCTCTTCTCATGAGAAAGAATACTTTAATTCATAAGTAGTGCTTCAGGGGTAAAGAAAGATGAATGAGATTCCAAGTTGCTTTAATGAATAAATAGCATGGGTAAATGTGAGCGGTTATTTACTTTCATGGATTAGATATGTGACAGCACACAAAATGTGATGTGTTTGTTATACTCCTTTCTGAAGCAAAATAGTACCATATTTAATATTTTAAGTAGTAGATATGTAGAATATACATGCATTTACAAAGGTAAATATGAGTTTAGTCACTTTGAAAAATGTAAAGCAATATTAAACTAATGTTTTCTGTATTACTTTCCACTGCTTTTTTAAGATACCCAAAGAGCTTATTTGCTTCCTCAACTAATGTCTGCCCAAAGTGGGCATGAGCAATTAAAAAAGCATATACGGATTTTGGGTGACTTAAAATGATAGAGCAGGCTACTAAAATATTCTAATGACTTTATTCAGCTAAATGTTATTTAGGAAAACTATAACTACCTTTCCCACACTGTGGAAACAACAAAATAACTCTCTCAGATTAGCCTAGGCTTTCAAAACCCTTGGTAAATGAGGAATATAAATTATATTTACTTGATTGCAGATTTCATCTTTATATTCAGTAGTAGTCAGCTATTAGTGCATTGCTGAGATATACATTGGCAGAACTTTTCACTTAACTCTTGATACACTCTGTTTGGCTTTTTTCTTTTAGATATACCTCGAAGACAAGAAGGCAGCCAGCTGTAAGACAGAATCTCTGTCTTTTCCATTCTCCTCTCTTTAGAAGATCTATTGTAAGTTCTCTTAAGAAGGTCATATGGGTCAGTCTCATATGTGTTTGGGCAGAGTTTGTGTCCCACTGACAGCACAGCATTGATGAAAGTTTGTTTCTGAAATCTGTGGTTTTATTTGAATTACAGATCTTGCCAGAAATGAGGACTCAAAGCACAGTCAACCATTACAAATTTCATACCATTCAGAAGGGTTGGCATGTCTTCTGTAAAATACTTTCTGACAAGAAAGAATTGAAAGCTTGGTATCCTCAACAGAAAGAAAAATCAGAAAACAGACGTTAAAATATGAACATAAGGACAAAATAAATGAAATTAAATCTGGTGACAAGAAAATTACCATCAAGTGTATTTATAAGAATGCTGAAAATCTAATTAGCGATAGAGGAATGGGAATATCTGTCCTTAAATGATGAAATCAGTGTGATAGGGATATAAGATCTTGGCCAGAAAAGGAGTGACTGGTTCAAGAAATTACCCAATATAATAAATAATATAAATAATTCCATTCAATTAATCAGGAGCCAAAAGCCTGTCAGATATTCCGTAATCCAACTTGTGACTAGGGTAAAAGGGTAGCACTCAGATGTGTCACTGATGTTGCAGAGAAGCAAAATTAACGCTTTGCTTTGGTAGCCATTGTCAAATGGACAAATGACAAATGCCAAGTGTCCTATGACAAATGGAAAGAAAGCTTAGAGTTGAAATAATTGAATAGCTATAGGTAGCCTTCTGCTTTTTCCTTTTTTGCTACTTGAAGATTGGAGGGTAGCAAATATGATATCAGTCTTTAAAAAAGCATCATAGGAATCTTCAGAACTTTCAGAAACCTCGCAGTCTGTAGTTCTTTTGAGTCTTCCTCCTCTTTATTCCTTCATTGATAGACTTTGCATTTCATCACAAGTGAAGGAAGCTATCAGTGACAATTAAACAAACAATACTATGTCTGTGCCAAATTATGTCAATATTCAGTAGTATGTCTCTCATATTTCTTCTGTCATCATCCAGAACCTGTAGTTCCTGCTATACTTTATGGTAGGACTATTCTCATTCATTTAAGACCTAGGTCTGCATTTTTTACAGTTAATTCTCCTTCTTCTTCTCTAACTGCCCCATGCTAACTCTTGTTTCCCACCTGTATTTTTCTGAATTGATAATGGAATTCAAGGTGAAATGGTACAAGTATCCTTTTTAAATCTGTAAAGCAAAGAAGTATAATTGCTATCAAATTTCTATGGGATATTAGAAAGAATTTATCTATGGAGGATTGAAGGAGAGCTGATTTACTGTTTTCCTACTTTTTTTTTTTTTTAAACTAGGACAGATTCACATACATTTACCTACATGCATGAATTGCCAAATACATCATAAATTGGATAATGCTTCACAGGGTGATGTGTTATTTATCCAAAAGAATGATACCAATAATTTTTATTAAACTCGTTAGACAAATGGAGGTTTGGACATTGTGAGATTTGAGGTCCAAAAGTGCATTACACATAATATACACATGATTACACAGTATGTTATTATCTGGAAGATGTGTTATTTAAAAGATACACCAACATAATATCTCCAAGTATTTGGCCACAACTGTGTTAACTGAACAATAGATATAAAAACTGTGTTCTTTCACACATAAACCCAATCATTAGGTGAAACAGTTGAAAAATAAAGGTGGTATGGAATGGATAAAAGTTAATATCAATTTATGGATTTAACAGCTATAAGAGATACAGTCAGGTATTGAATGGACACCTAAAGCAGAATAATGACAATGTACCTTGAAATCTTAGCAGTTTATCCTTTACCAGCTTTAGTTCAATAAAGTGTATGTTAGCACTTTTTGCTAACGGCAGTGCTAACATAATTGTGATTAATGAAGCCAGTGAATAATTGATGAACATGACCTAAAAAGTAACCTGCTAGAATCTAAACCATATATTTTTGTCATGTTAGACTGTGACAAATTTAGCAAGTGGCATGACAAACCACTGGACTTCAGAGAAGAAAGTAAACTAGAAAGAAAAACAAAAAAAAATTGATTGTTGAGGTATTCCAGGTCTTGTAATTTACTTCACTGTTTATAAATAAAACCTTATCCTTTAATTTGGTTGTGTATAAGAAAAAAGCAAAGTAAGCAAGATGTAAATATCTATTAGATATGAGCAGATCACAGAATCACAGCATGTTATAGGTTAGAAAGGACCTAGAAAGAACAAAACAAGTGCAAGCCCCCTGCCAGATATGATTTTAATGCTTTTAGCTACACTGTTAACAAGACAGCATTCAGTTGACTACTGGATGGGGAAATGCAACTCAAGTTGCTACCCCATAATGCAAGTGGGATTGTGAATGGCTTCATGGAGTGGTACAAAAAGACAAGAGAAAATACTGTGCAGCACAAAACCAAGACAAAGCAATTCCCCAACACAACTAATTACTTCAAAGCTAACAGGTAGTTAAATAATTTATAAACTTGTGCTGTAATATCAAGTCTGGGGGTCGGACAGACATAGAATACATGGATAAGCATCCTGGTTTCAGTAAGGATAGAGTTAATTTTGTTTCTCGTGGGTGGTGTAGTGCCATGTTTTGGATTTAGGATGAGAGTGATGTAGATAACACACTGATGATTTTAGTTGTTAATCAAGTAGTCAAGGATTTTTCAGCTTCTTATACTATCCTGCTATTGAGAATATGGGAGGCACCCAAGAAGCTGGGAGGGGACACAGGCTGGGCAACTGAGGCAAAGTAGCCAAAGAGGTATTCCATACCATAAACCTTCATGTTTCTTTTATAACTGGGGGTGGGCTAAGGGGCTGAGAGGCCTGGTGTGACAGCTTGGGGTCTTGTGCAGCATCAGCTTTGGGGTTATGGCTGAACACCTGCCTGCTAATGGGAAGTAGTGAATGAATTCATTGTTTTGCTTTGCTTGTATGTGTGAGCTGAGAGGCTGGGCAGGCTGGGGTCTTGTGTGGCAGTTGAGGAGTCATGTGCAACATTGACTTTGGGTGGAGAGAAATTATATTGTTAATCACTTTTTTGTGTGTATATATTATAAGTATTACTATTATTGTTATTAACCTCCTTTGTGTGTCCTATTAATCTTTTTATTTCAATAAAAGAATTCTTTCACTTTCACTCTTCTGATTTTCTCCCCCATCCCGATGGGGGGAAGTGACTGGGAGGTTGTGTGATGGCGAGGGATAAATCAGGACAGTTTTTATTGTAGCTAATGTGGGACTTGAAGGATTGACATAATGATAGGTTTGACCAGAGCACGTTGAATTAGTTGTGAATGTACATAATATTAGTTTAACAGTTGCATGACACAATGTTGTATTCTTTATTCACATGGTTGTGTTATGTAAGTCCTTACTGGTACTATGTATTTACTATGGTGCTGTTTGTCTTTTCTGGGAGCTGGATGAGAATGTTCCTTTTGCTGCATGGTGTTCTCCTTGCTTATCATAAGATAGCATTATTAGCCAGGAGAATATTTTGGTTAGTGTACTCAGTATTGCTGTCTCTTCCATCCCTTGGGTGCTATCTCCTGAGATGTATTTGGAATTACATTTGCTACCTTTTTTTTGTAGAGAAGCAATCTATGGGGGACACAGAAGGGAATACCTTCACTTTCTCTTTCTCCTTCAGGCTAGTCACAACAGCTCTTACAACAGCTTTCAAGAATTTTGAATAACCTTGGGACATTCAGACCAGCATGTTTTAATTGCTAGGTTTTCTGAATGTGGTTCAGGGTTTTGGGTTTTTTTTAAGATTAAACAACTACTTAAGAATATCACCCGGAGATCAACTTGTGCAGTTACTGGAACATAGGAAGTTCCATGTGAATATAAGGAGAAACTTTTTACTGTGAGGGTGATGGAGCACTGGAACAGACTTCTCAGAGAAGTTGTGGACTCTCTTTCTCTGGAGACATTCAAAACCTGCCCAGATGCATTCCTGTGTGATTTAGTCTAGGTGATCCTGCTCTGGCAGGGGGTTTGGACTAGAGGAACTTTCGAGGTCCCTTACAACTCCTAATGTTCTGTGATTCTGTGAAAAGGTTACTGGTGGGATAATGGTATACCTGCCTTGAAGACAGAGGAAAACAGTTTTCTGTCTGCCTTTCCTGGTTTCTCATTGGATCCCTCTGTTGTAGGATTTCTCAGGGTTAAAGAACAACAGGTGCTGAGTGCTACCAAAACGGTGCACTACCAAAACCCCACGGATACTCCCTCATTCCCATACATAAACCAGTTCGTCAATTAGAGAGTCAATTAACACTTTAACAGTCCCATATGGCCAGTGAGAAAGTCTAGTGGAGAATGGAGACTGACAATAGACTATCATGGCCTCAATGAAGTCATAATGATGCTATGAGCTGCCATGCACTCTACAACTTTGGTTTGAAGCGGAGTCAAAGGCAGCCAAGCAGTATGCCAAAATTAGTATAGCTAATGCATTTTTCTCAATCCTTTTGGTGGCAGGCTGCAGGTCACAGTTTGCTTTCACTTGGAGGGGCATCCAATACACCTGGAATTGACTGGCCCAGGGGGAAACACAGCCCCACTATTTTCATTGGACTGATCCAGACAGGTTGAAGCTGCAGAAATTCTGAAATACATTGATAATATCATTGTGCGGGGCAAGAAAGAGCAGATATTTTTGAGAAAAGGAAGAAAATTAAAGAGAACATTTCCAGATTTTAATTGTCATTACTATATTGAAATTGGGAATTTTGATAACCATTTGGAGAAATTTCATATTGTTACCTTGGATTCTTACAAAACTCTGATATCCAGGCTGTTTGTATTTCCATAGACATAATAAAACTTGTATGAGCCACTACCTCTAATTAAAGGTTAAATCAGCTATGAAAATCCAAGAATGTAAGAAAAGGTCACAAATGAAGGAAGATGAATGACTGGAGAGAAGAAAACTTGTTATTTATTGCAGAAAATAAAATGTTTAGTTAGTCATTCTTTCAACAACATGGGCAAATTTAGATTTATTTAGATTTTTCTTGTCTTAGAATTATTATTGCTTTCTTTTCAAATTCATAGTTGTGTTTTGCTCATAAACTAACTAGGTCATATTGATGGTGATATGTTAATGCTGCAACTCTGTCAGTATATTGTAGATATAAGACAATGTAAGCTGTTAAAATAAATATAAAATAAATATTACCTAATAGTATTCCAAAAGTTGTGTTGGGCTGTGGGCTTCTGTGTGTGTGTGTTTTGTTTGTCAGTTTGTTTTGGGTTTTTTTAAGTAGAGAGAAATGGAAAAGAATTTTATATTGAAAAATATCTTCCAGGACAAGTTACATCTGGTAATTAAGAAATGGTATAGTAATGAATTTGAATGATGGAAAATAAAAAAGAGGAAGAGGGGTGAGAGTAAACCCTTTTATGAAAGATAAGTGTTTTCTAATTAAGATACTGACAGGTAACATTGATAAAATCTCAGTGAAGCAAACTAATTATCAACAGAGAAAAACACTAAAATGAGAATTTAGCGCAGAATTATATTTTTATCAAAGGAGTTCCTGACAACTGCAAAAGAGTAATATAAAGTTTTCCTTCAAAATATTGCTCCAAGACAGCTTTGTGAAAATACCAAATATAATCAACAAAATTAAAAGTTGTTAAAAGGCTCAGCTATATACAGGTACCTAAATCATTTTCATAGATCTGGCATATACCAGGTACTGATCTTGATCTGCTGATATGGCTGGGCTTGATCAAAGAGAAATTAGGCTCCCCTGAAATTAATTATTGTCAATACACATGCTGAAACCAATAGTGTATAGTAGATTCATATTCATGGTTTAATAGAAAGCAGTAACTGTATTCCAAGAAAGTCTTTGAAATTTACAGAGGATGACGATTATTCGATTTAATGGAAATAGTTTAATTGAATTAATAATGGAGTCACATTCCAGTTGGAGACTGATGACAGGATTTATACTGGGGCTATGTCAGATTTAGTATCTTTAACAGTGACTTGAAGCTGACTGTGGAGTCAAGTTTGAAGATAAGACATCATATAACTGTGGATGGAGCTCAAGTGCAGGGCTGGCACTCAAAGGCACCTAGAGAGACTGGAGAAATGGATGATGGGCATCTCAGGGATTCAACAGACAAATGAAAAAGTCCGTTTCTAAGGATGGACTAACCCCCTGCAGAAGCTGAACATGAATCAACAGTGAAAGCTAGCAGCAGGGTTGGCCAACAGTGTCCATGGCTGTATTAATAGGAACAGATAACTGTTGGTCAAGGGAAGGGATTACTTAGCACTTATGAGACTGTACCTATCAATTTTGGGCATCCCTACACAGGTTATTTAAAATAAAATTTTTAAGGTAGTGCTGCAAGAATGGTTAGGTTGGAGCACTTGTTCCATGAGAATGGACTAAGAGACTGGGCTTGTTCAGCCTGGAGATAAGACTGCTTCAGGGAGATGTAATGACACCCATCCAAAATATGTGCCTAAGATGGAGACAGGCTCTTCACAGTGGTGCACGGTAGGAGAACTAGATCCATCTGTGGTTTGGACATAGGGAAAAACTTTTTTACAGTGAAGATAGTCAAGCAGTGGAACAGACTCCTGGGAGAGGATATGAAGTCACTATCTTGAAGGATTTTCAATGTCCTAGTGGATTAAGGCCAGATCTGTCTGTCTGACCTTAAGGCTGAGTCTGCTAGGAGTAGGATGTTGGATTTGAGACCTCCTGAGCTCTTCCCAATTGGATTGTCCTATGGTTCTATGATATTTCCTTATTAATATCTGAAATGTAGATAATATGCTAAACCCCCTAAATCAACTAGATTACAATTCAATTGAAATTAGTGGATGATATTTATCTCTGATGGGTATGCATAAAACTTTTTTTACAGACAGAAAAATAGAGCAAAGAATTTTCATTTTATTATTTGATTTCTTGGTTGAATCAGTTCACTTTTTCTATACTACTTAGTACACTTGATAAGAATTATTTGTACAAAGTAATGCAGAGTTCCCGTTGCTGCTAAGACAGAAGTATATTATGTAAATGTGTTCTTTTCAGTGCTTGAGTTTTCCCTGTATGATTTGAATTCAGCAGGGCAAAGTGCAGATTAGATTAAAGGCTATGATTTTAAGGACTCGAATAACTGTCCCAGATGGAAATGTAGAATGGTCAGAATAACAGCATAGAAAAATTGTTTTCTAAAGACAAAGAGCTTATTATTTAATTTCTGACAAATCAAAGATTCCTACAGATGGATAAAAGTAATAGCCAAAACAGTGAACAGCTTTGTTGTTTATGTTTGGGGTTTTTTGTTTGTTTTTTTTTTAAAGAAGAACTAGAATTAATTTTCCTTTTTTGTCAATATTAACAATGATATCATGAAATTGAAGCCCTCATCCCTATTATTGTCACCTGCAGGATAGCAGCAACAAAAATCACTGAAACCTATTATAGTATACATAACTGGAGCAAGGTGAATGTACATGCACCACAAGATCACCTTATTTCTTTAATTTCCAACACTGGAAACACACAGAAAACCCCCCAGATTTCAGTGAGTAAGATGGGGTAAACAGAGCTAGCCACTTCAAATGATTCTTCATACAATACATCAACTAGATCAGGTTGCTCAGAGTCCTATTTAGCCTGACCTTGAATGTTTCCAGGGATGGGGCATCTACCACCTCTCTGGGAAACCTGTTACACCGTTTCACCACTCTCAAAGTAAAAAAAAAATTTCCTTATATCTAGTCTAAATCTACCCTCTTTTAGTTTAAAACCATTTTCCCTTGTCCTATTGCAATAGGCCCTGTTAAAATGTTTGTCCCCATCTTTCTTACAAGCCTCCTGTAAATATTGAAAAGCTGCAATAAGCTGTCCCAATATCCTTCTTGTCTCCAGGCTGAACAAGCCCAACTCTCTCAGCCTTTCCTCACAGGAGAGGTGCTCCAACCCTCTGATCATTTTTGTGACTCTCCTCAGGACCTGCTCCAACAGGTTCATGTCTTTCCTGTTGTGAGGACTTTAGAGCTGGATGTAGTACTCCAGGTGGGGTCTCACCAGTGTCGAGCAGAAGGACAGGTCTTGACTCAGCCGTGAAAATCCTTTGCCTTCCTTTCCCGATTTCTTATATGTGGAGATTGGGAGGTCTTGCTTTCTATTCAAAGTGTCCTTGTAAATTTGCCCTCTCTGTTCCTGTTCCTGAAGGCAGTTTCCCACCTCCTTGAAGAGTTGGAATTTTGCTTTCCTAAAATTCAGGGTCCTGACTTTCTCTGCCAGACTCATATCCCTTGGGACTGTGAACTCCACCAGTGCATGACTACTGCAGCCAAGGCTGCCCCCAATCTTAACATCACTGATTAGCTCAATTCTGTTGGGGACCAACATCCCCTCGGTTGGGGCTATTACCTGACTTTTGTCCACAATGCACTCAAGGAGCCTCCTGGATTGTCTACAGCTTGCCATGCTACTTTTCCATCAGCTGTTGGGGTGATTGAAGTCCCCCAGCAGGATGAGAGCCTGCGAGCGTAATGCCTCCTATAGCTGGAGTAAGAAAACTTAGTCAATAAGCTCCCCTTGATTGAGCAGCCTGTAGTAGACACCAACTCCAAGGTTCCCTTTGTTACCTTGATCTTTAATTCTTACTCATAAGCTTTCAACCTGCTCATGGCTATTTCTCAGAGACAGCTCTTCACAATCTATGTTTCTTAATACAGGGTTCAGTCCCTCTTCCCTTCCTTCCTGTCCCTTCTGAGCAGCCTGCAGCCATTGATACCTGCACTCCAGTCAAGGAATTTGTCCCACCAAGTTTCAGTAATAACAAATAGGTTGTAGCATCCCAGCAGCACAGTGACTTACAACTCCTGTTTGTTGCCCATGCTGTGTGCATTGGTGTAAGGGCACATGAGCTGGACTGTGGCCCAGGTCATCTTCTTAGAGGAATCCACCTTAATTCCTTTGACCTATTTCCCTTGTTGATTACTATTAACTTGTTGACTCCTATTACCGCAGGAATCCCTGGCTTATCTCTGTAAGACTTCGAGTATGCCGCATGTACTCAACATGTCTCAGAAAAACAGGTTGAGGGCCATTCATAGCACCCTGTCACTCTAACTTTGGTGTGTCATCCCACAGCTCATCACAGGAAAGCCATTTATTAATAGACAGTATCTGTTTGCTTCTTCCAATGTCACTGCCCACAACTGCAATGATAGAGGAAAAAATAACCTGTGCTCTAGATTTCCTTACCAACCATCCCAAGGTCCCAAAGTCTCTTTTGATTTTCCTTGGACTATGTATTGTGGCTTCATAGCCACCCACATGAATGAAACCATGGAGCAGTAATAGGTAACTGTCCAAGAGCTGTAGCAGGTTAGGAAATTTCCTAGTGATGTCCTTAACCTGTGCCCCAGGGAGGCATCAACCTTAATCCTTTTCTTCTACAGGTGTCAACTTTCAGTTGGTAATTAATCAATGGGATTAACATAGTGAGAATGTAGACAAGTATCCCTGTATGGATAACAGTGTATTCAAAGCCACAGTTACACATTTTGAAGCTTTATCTTAGCTTAAGTGCTGCAGAAATATCATCTTTGTGTATTCTGGATTTATTTCACCGATCCTTTTCACCTGCCCACCTTTATATGCCTTTTATTTTTTCTATAACTTTTAACCTTTGATATCTTTTGATAACTATCTAAAGCTACCAAAATTACAAGTTTACCTACCATAAACTGTCCCTATTGTCAGTAAAGAAAGAGAAGTATTTCCAGGGGAAGATAAATATGTTTGATTGGGTTTTTTTTCTCCTGAATTTTTCCTGTTTTTCCACAGCTTGGATTCATATATGACTTTCAATATTCTGTCAGGCTTTTATCACATCTGTTCACTAGCTTTCTGTGTATACATAGATTATGCATAAGATTTGTTCTTTTGTCTATGTTTGGAGATGAATCATCGATCCAGTATTTGGAGAAAGAAGAGTGTAGCATTGACTTCAGTCTAATACAGAATGATGAATGACCACACTCCACTGTCTATTCTGTAGAAGGAAATGCAAGTTGTTTTAATAGTAAGCTTATAATGGAAGGACAAAATGGATCCTCTTATCTGTACATAGAATTAAAACAATAACAAAAAATTCTGTTTCAAATACATGTCACATTGAAAATTTTCATTGAGAATAACGTGAGACAATTAGGATCAATGTAGAAATGTCCAAATGTCTGTTTTTGAAAATACTAAAAAAAAAGCCCAGGTTTATACTAAAAATATTTTACTACTATACTTATGAGACCCTTGTCTGTAAATGGAGAGGCTCTGATAAAGAAAGTAAATTAGGTAATTCATATAGAAGAAAATCTTTCCCTTGTTTGATTACTACTATGTTAAGTATGAAACAAAACCCAACTATTAGCTAAAAAATTCAACATGACTGACAACCAGAGTACAAAGCAAAAAATTCTGTAGTGCATAAAAGGTCTAAGCATGAAAACAGTTTACTTATGTTGAAGAAGAAATGCCATAAATAGTTAGGACACAGTTACATGTCCTGACATTTGGTAGAGTCACTTTTGAATGAATTCACTCCCATACTGTACTTGAGAGAAAATCCCTGTAAACAAAGGGGTGAATATCATTAAAGGTACAAGAGCTTTTTCCTTAGCACTGAAAAAGGGTCAATTTAGATGTTGCTCAGGAGCAACTCTTATGCATTATTTGGGCTTCTGTCTTGCTCATTTCTTTCTACCTTTTGCAGTTTGATATTAAAACTTGCACATGGAGAACCTACAAGGCTACCCAAAATATTTTTGAGAAAGAAAAAGCTTCTTCAATTTTCTTTTATTTCCACATCACAATGTAACTTATAATACAGTCAGTTAATTTCACTGCATAATTTCAGAATGGGACTTCTCAACTGGTAGGTGAAAATGCTTAGAAATAAGTGCCTGAAGTTAGGCACTTCTGTTTCTGTAGTGTTGGGAAACACTGACAGCTTCTATTAGGGGCAATAGTGACTTTGACATGCCCTAATAGATACTTCTGTGGTAAGGGAATTTTATTTCTAATGAGAGATAGCTAGTAGTTGATTAAACCCTGAAGCAAAAAAGGCTTGGGTGTTTTGTTTTGGGGTTTTTTGTATGTTACAGAACTGTAAACTTTATTATCTGTAAAATATAACCTCTTTTAAGAATCTAGTCCTTCGAGTTCTGCAAGGCTTTTGGCCCCTTTATATCACAGTAATAAAATGGAAGATGTATTTGTCAAAAGAAGGAAACATGAAGGTTCAAAAGACACCTGTAACAGAGTGACTGTACACAATGCTAGAAGTATGAGAAACAAGCAAAGACAACTTAAAAAGAAAAATGCTGCCATTTTTTGTTGTGAACTTGTGGGCATGATTGAAGCCTGGTGAGAAGATTCCCATAAATGGGATGTCAATAGAGATTAGCACAATCTATATAAATGAAAGTTGAAAAGCTATAGTTATGGAGAAAAAAAAAAAAATTTACAGTCCCAGCAAGCTACAGATTAGTAGTGATAAGTGCCAGGGTAAATTTTTATGAACTGGGATACAAAGACTGGAAGAAAAAATAAACGGCAGTGTGCAATTGATATAGATGGTAAGGTGGGGAAGAAAAAGAAAACAAGGTCAGTTCAAACTGATTTTGATATGCTCAGAAACCCAGGATATTTTTTATACTTAAAACCAAAGCCATATCTGTTGGGCAATAAATATGGAAAACCACAAAACATGAAAGAAACTATAATACTGGGTTTTTTTATAAAAGAAGATGAAAATAAATCTTGCATTCACTTCTTTTGGAAAGAAACTGAATTTAACCTGTGCCCATCATTCAATCATCTTAAATGCTGTAGTGAAAGTGAAAATTAAGTGTGCTATATAGAAATCAAATTTTAACAGACATATAAAAAATAAAGGGTCTTTGAATGTAATATTAAAATCTACTTGAGTGAAGTATGGTGCAATTAAAATATAAGAAACATCAGATGCTTTCAAATAAGAATATAAAGTACAGGTTTATAAAGGACTGAAGGTGATCCGTGCCTCAAGGCAAGGATCAATAAATTTGAAGAAAAGAAATTATGTTGATTTTGATAATTATATGCTTGTTTGTATTCCTAAAATGCAATTGGTTTATCCTTCAAAATAATGTACATTTAATGCTGCACAGAATGAGCAAATTTGCAGTTCCTCTGGTTAAATTTACTTACACAAGTCAACTAATATTAACAATAACAAGAAATAAAAATATATTCATTTGTTCATCCTTTGCCTAGAAATCCTTTTTTCCTATTGAGTTATCTTTTTCAAATTGGATGGAAGACAATGTATTTTTGGTAATCCTGAACTTTTTTCAGTAGAAAGATACATCAATTAAAGCACAATAAAAACCCCCTTGTCACTTGATGTATGATTAACCCATGGTTTTCTATCAGAAAAAAGTTAATTTTGCACTTACTGCATGTTCTATCTTTATGCAACCTCATGTTTGCTGTCATATTCTGAACAATTTTGAATATAGTTTATATGTTCATAAAGACTGAAACTTTGTTGAAGCAATTTAGACAAGACAGCCAGGAGTGTCACATAGAAATAGATTCTGATTGAAACATAACAGCTAGTGATATTTGAAGTAAAATATTTAAACTCAAATCTATTAAAAAAAAGAAATAATCCAGGTATGCTGCTATTGTCTGTAATTTTTTGTAGGTAAAGAAGCCTCAATTTCTTTTAAATAGAATTATTTTTACAAGATATTTCAAAATGAAACAGTATGGCAATTCCATCACAACTTTGCCCATATCTAGAACTACACAAATTCAATCATTTCCATATCTGAAATAATAAGCTATTTCAGCACTCCTTTGTAAATTATTTCAGTTATAGTACGGTTTTGACAAGATAGTTCAACTATGTATGTTTATAAACCAAGAAATTAAAAATAATCTGAGTCATCCCAGGAAAATTAGCTGTGTTTTGCTGAAAATAGTTTATTTTTTAAGAAGAACATAAAACAAAACCCATTCTGGATTATCCTGAGCTTTGAGAAAATTCACTCAGAAGTTACTGATTGAAATGGTAATGAAAGATTGTACTAGCTTTTAGCAGTCAATCTTTCCTTGTGCATTGCAAAATTACTCCTAATCTTTAAATAAATGTTTTTTAGACAACTGCATGATTGACTTTGACAGGTTAAAATCTTGTCCTACCAGTCATTTTTGAACACTTTGTCCTTTTTTTGAAATTTGTGCATCTGCGATCCATTTTTCCACTAACTTTTTAAAATTTATATTTTAATGCAGTTGTTGATCACTATCTCCCATTCTATCTACAGTCCTGTCATAAATTAACTATGAACAACAACAAACTAATTTTTACTTTCTACATGATAGCTGACTATAAGCGTGTTTTGGTTTACACATGCTCTTTTTTTTCTCCTAACTTTTGGAAATAATACAAATATATATTTCAAGACAAGGAAGACAAATTATTTACTTATGGCGTAATGTATCTATAGAGAATCATATACAGAAGTTATATTTTATCATGGTGAGTAAGAAAAAGATTTATTTTCACTGTAAAGGCAAATGACTTCTGAACTAAATCCAAAATCAAAAGAGGAAGTTTGAAACAATTCACTGTAGCTATTTCAAGCCAGTTTGCCAGTTGCTAGCTGAAGCAACAAACCCTTGGGAGATCCAAAGAAATGCTTTTAAACAGGCATTTGTAAAAATGTTTTTTAATGGTAAGCTGGACAACTATGGATCAATTTCCACCTTGTCCTGTAGTTAAATTTCACCGACTACCCCGTCAAGACTGCCTTTGTAATATCAGGCATTTTAAATTGTCACTGGAAGATTAAATGTATGCATAGAACTGAAAAGTTGCTGAAGTTGATGTATCCTGGTTTTTTGCCATAAGCTTGAATTTCAAAAATGGTATTTGCACTGGAATTTGTTTTTCATTTAGTCTGTATTCTATCCAAGTTGACTTCTAAAATAAAGGAATCAGGTTTCTTTTCCTCAGTTTCTGAAAGTAAACCTTTCACCTCCATATATTTGACCGTGATTACAGCATAGCATTAGGCCTCTTCTTTTGAGTTACATGAAATTTGATTGTATTTGATTATCAATTGAAAAAGTTTACCACTAATAAAATTAATGCGGCCTTCAATGTTTTTAAAAACCCCACACAAACCCACCCCCCCCAAACCAAACTGAACTAAAACAAAAGGCTCTGAAAGGCTGATATTCAGTTCATTTTATTGCTATTGGAGTATTTGAGTGGCAAGTGAAACTTTCCTACCCACTCAATGATAGAATCGTTTTTATGGACATAAAATATTTTCCTAGGTATACTGTAACCAGGGGAAAAATGTCAAACAGTATTTGTCATCCATCCTATGAATTATTTAATGCTATCTCTCTTGTTGCAGACAGATGGCAGGCAGCTATTCTAGATGGCAGGATTCTCTGAAATGGCAGGTGTGAATTGCTATAGTAAAGGAAAATAAAGGAAAATAATGCTTCATAAAGATCTGTTTTTAAATTAAATTCTTGGCAGAAGTATTAAAAGGGTAACTGACGAGTGATTACATAAGACAGAAAAGTGGAAACATCACAAATATTTAGGAGAAAAATAGGAACATTTTGTGGGATGTGGTAGCTAAAGACAGGAAAAGGGTAGAAGCATGGAATGGAGTGCAGAAGTCGCAGTCTCTAACTTTAAGACACCATGGTACCTTTAACCTACGAAAGAATCATCCTATGAAATGTCTATACTGTCCAGTAATTTGGCTCAACAGAAGCAGACCAGAAGATTTAAATGATTGCTTCTGAGGTCCTTACATCTGCCCAGTTTTTAGTTTAGTGTTTTTATATCAAACTAGATATAGTCTGATTGGTAGGACTGAACATTCCTCAACCATCTGGCCAAAGATGTTCAAAAGATCAGTCATTGATTCAAAGCTTCTTTATCTCCATTAGGATGAGGGACATATTTGGTCTGTATTAGAAGAAGAGCTCATAGTTCCATTTCTTTCAAAAGGAATCTGATTCAAATGTACCAAAACTACTCCATGCTTTGAACATCGTAAATGGAAACAATCAGTGGATTTATTATGAAACTGCACCAAAATATACAGATAGATCCCTGGGCTGCTTTAAAAATTAGTGGTGAAATGAAAGAAAAAATAGTGTAAAATAATCTATAACTCTCCTTGAATTATTTATTATTAACCCTGCTGTCTCCAGAACTGTACAGAATGTACCCTTCCTCCCTTACTAGTTCTAGCTCCTCTCTTCTGTCTTATGTCCTTCACTATGAAATTTCAGCTGTACATGACAATGAAATAACCACCTATGATGTCCTGTTATGGTTTATGATGTTAGAACTCCTCAGAAGAACTGATTGGTTACTTAACATTGCTAACCATTTTTGAGGGTGATACCTCTGAAAATAAATCAGGTTTTTTTCAACTGCCTTTACATGATAGAAACTTGTTTCATTTTATGGGTTTTAATACATGCAATCCCATAGTTTTACCTTATTCTGTGAATTATTTTAGTTTATGTTTCTTTTCTGTTAAAGGGTGTGTTGCAATAATTCAGCAAACCTTGAGCTACAAACAATTCCTGAAATCTGTGAGAATTAGAATCATGAAGGTCTTTATGCTGATGATTAATGAAGATAACTTTAAGATAAACTTAAGCATTGTCCTAGTGTCTTGCAAAATAAGATTCTATTAAATAAATTTGACATAGTTGTGTTTAGAATTTGTTAATATGTGTTTAAAGTATAAACATGTTACACGACTTGGCAAGATGAGAGAAAAATATTTGGTTTCAAAAATGTTCTGTGAAGTTACTCTTTCATGATTAAATTTAATTTATAAAGGTGAATTACTTCTTGGAGTGTGAAAAGTAATGACCAAGAATGTAATTATGTGTGTTATGCTGAATGAGTATATATAAGATCGAACTTCTGCCTTTTCAGGCTAATTCTCTCTGCTTTTATAAATCAGGTATCATACTTGAAAATACTTGTTGACTGTGTTTTTATGGTTTTAGACTTTTATTCCTACTCTTTACCTTTCTATTTTTACATTGGAAAACACATATTAGGGCCTAGAGTCACTCCTTTTGCTGTGGGCTCACCCAGGATGGCAGCTCAGCCTCACGCAGCCACTCACTCTTTATGGTGGTACGGAGAGAATCAGAAAGGCAAGAGAAAAAACATATGGAGAATCATAAAGAATTTGGCAGAAAAAAATGGGGTTCATGCTGCACAGACAGATGGACAGATAGTTCAATTGGTAGATCAACCAAACTGAACTGAGCTTCTGAGGAACAGGAATCTCTCAACAGATTCTTTGTGCAGTGAATACAATGAACAGCTAAGAGAAAAAAAGGACTGTAAAGTACTTGATTTTATGATGCAACCTGATATATTTTCTTGGCGAAGAAAAATTGTGATATACTAAAAGAGATAGCAAATTCATGATTCTAAATCTCCCCAATAGTTAATGTTTATTTAGAAGCTAATAAAGGAACTAAAAAATAGGTTGCTGTTTCAAATTAATGATTTTGTGGACATTGAAGAAATGTGCAGAAAAGTGACTCAGGTACATAAGTTGAAAAGATCTTCTCATACCTCCTGGATAGGTGCCCCATCCAGATAAATGTGAGACAAAAGTACTGGGTCAATACTGTAATGTAGACTCAGTGCTTGACAACAATGCATCCATGTATAAATGGACATAAGGATTAGTGTCAGAAGAATTGAAATTAAGATAAAATCTTTGAAATAAAAGAAAGACAAGCAGGAAACAGATTTTTTTTTAAAATTTCTCTTAAGTAATTGTAGAGTATCACTTGAAGATGTGAGACAGCAAATTGAATGTTTCTGGATAAAGAAAAACAATGGGAGGAGGATTTTATGTGCTGTAGGAGAGTTACATTTCTACTAATCAGAATATGGTCCCAAAATAAAATAAATTACTTTTTCAGTTTGAGAATAAATATGCAAAGGCTTGCTATTAAAATGACTAAATGGAAGCATATCTCACACTGTTTACTGCATTCATATTTGGGAATCAGTCATTCTCCATTCTGAAACTTCAAATCCAATACCAGGTATTTTGAGCAGACCTATTTGTGTGTAATTTAACAATGGTATACAATTGGAAAATGGTTATTTAGGACTTATGCATAATAAGAAATAAGAAAGATTAGGGTCATATCTGTTATTGTGAACACCACTGATAAGCACTAGAAGAAATCAGACAGGAAAAGGAAATAAGTGTAAGTGGGAGGGGCACACTGCAAATTTAAGTGCATTAAAAATTGATCATGCTAAATTAAAACAATATTTTATAACCTTTTGGGGAAATAGGGGAAATAGAAAGTATATCTTCTATTTATAATTTAGATTTTAATTCAGTGTTACATGGGAAATCTGTCATCTGCAAGCCCTTTAATACAGTGCAAGTAAAATAGGTAAAGAGCATATGAAAAAGAGGATCTTCTAGTTATCAGGGAATTAAATAGTGGCATTTCCCAAGAAATAACATGGAGTAATTTAATATGTTCATTAATGATCTTATCATAAAAGTAACTATTTGCTGAAAACACTTTATGAAATATAATTGATATAAAAGAAGACTATGATGTCATTAACGTTGAAATTGAATAGGTATAATCATAGTATGATAGAATCATCAAGGTTGGAAAAGACCTTCAAGATAATCTAACCGATAGCCCTACGTCACCATAACCACGAAACCATCTCCCAAGGTACCACGTCTGTGAACTAATAATAAATTGAAAGTAAGTAACATAAAAGGCCCTGGAACAGAAACTAAAGACAACTAAGCAAGGATCTAATTGTCTGAGAATGACTGAGAAAACAACAGCTGATTGTTGATAACAGTACAGTAGTCATAAGACATATGAGATGAGATGCATTATGCAAATATGTAAGGGCAGTTACATGTAATTGAATTATGTATTGATCTTCAGATTTTTTTTTCAATATAGCTACGGTAATCCATGTTTATATAAATTATTTTAACTACTTATAAGTAAATAAAACCCTAATTAATGCATATTACTTCCACAACTTAATATGGGAGAAAGCTGGGATAGATTGAGAAAGTATTGGAAAACATATAGAAGCAGACTAAAAGAGATTGAGTGTTCAAAATGAAGGCTGAGGGAGGATGTGGTTGCTATTATAAATACACCCAGAGAGTACACCATTAATCAACACTATTTCAACTAAGAGCCAAGGCAGAAGCACACATTAGTATGAACTGTCCAAAAATAAAGTAATGCTGGAATTTGGAAGATAGTCTCTAAATAACATAGAGGAAGTTGAGAAGAAATATCTACTTGCATTAGTGGAGAAAAAAATACGTTAAGTGATGTAAAGATAAAGTTCAATCAGTTCATTTAAAGAATATATGATGGTAGTTAAATCTCATAGTATGTAAGTCCAGTGATGCACACTGAGATAAACACTCCTTTATGGATTATATGATTTTTTTGGAAAGTGTTTGAAGTTCTCCATAAAACAGTCTGAAAAATAACATTGTATGCTAAATACTTGGAGAAAACAAGCTGCACATGAGGGAAAAAAAAAAAAAAGGAAGAACTGGATGAAGAAAGCTCTGGGGTCAAGATGAAGATAAACAGAATACCTACCAATTACTCTAGTACACAATACAGATTCAATGTGAGAAAATAACATTATTTATTACTAATTTAACAAAAAAACATTACTGATTTGGGTTCTTGGGAAAAAAAAAACCACACAAAAAAAGAGACATTTACATTTTTTCTCCCCTTTTTTATTCAAAATATACATTTGACTTATAAACCATAAGGCCCCACTTCACTTCAAGCCCCTGTCCTTTACATCCTCTAATCACCACAGAGTATAGTCAGTCCCTCCAGTGAATCACGGGATAGCACTGAGGTTGTAGTCAGTACGCAGGAGTTCCTCTCAGCTACTCCTTCCTTCCCATTCTCTTCCTATGCTACAGCATGTGTTCTTCACAGGATTCACTCCCATAAACTGCAGTCCCTTTGGAAAGTATGCCTGCCTTGCCATGAAGCATCTCCCACTCCTCTGGTCTTGGTATTTATTCCCCACGTTGTTTCTCTTTCTTTTTGGTACCATCTCCATCTCTCTGCCCTTTCTTAAGTATCTGTTCACAGAAGCACCACCGAGTTCACTGATGACCTCAGCTTTGGCCTGTGGTGAGTCCATTGCAGAGCCCACTAGAATTGGTAGTGCTTGGAAAAAGACAACTTCTTACCTATCACAAAAAGAGGCTACCTCTGCTACCCCTGGCTGCCAAAGTCTTGGTTTATAAACTTGATATACCTTCCAACCTTATAACCTTCCACCATGAGATGACTACCTTGGTAGATGGAGAGCAGTGGACACTGTCCACCTTGACTTCAGTAAAGATTTTGAGCACACATGCTCAAAAAAGGGAAGTTTTTTGTCAGTGGGTTTCATGGGTTGGTGGTCTATGGGTTTGTGTTTGTGGTCTACCCCTGCCAGCTTTACCTTTCACCTGTTTACCTTGTTTTTTGCTGAGTTAGTGCTTCGGCAATGATTTTTCTTGTGATTTGTGGATTTTTAAGACATACTTAGTTTACTTCAGGGACCCTTATCTCTGAAGAACAACTAAGTTCCTCTTTTACCTTCTACATATTCCAAACAGTTCTTGTGAGGGTGATGAGAATGAAAAAAAGGAGAAATGAGGAGTCCATGCTGCCTTGAAGCTCGTTTATCTCCTACTCCATCCCTTCTTCTCTGTGCTGGTCAGACCACACCTGGAGTGCTGTGTACAGTTCCAGGCTACTCAGAACAAGAGAGACATGAAAGTACTGCAGAGTCCAATGAAGGACCAGAAAGGTGATTAAGGAACTGGAGCATCTCTCCTGTGAGGAAAGGCCCTGCGCTCTGAGACAGTTCAGCCTAAAAAAGAGAAGGCTCAGAGGTATTTCATCTCTCTCTATATATATATATCTGAAGGGAGGGTGCATAGGGGGCGCAGTCAGAAAGAACTATAGGCAATGGGTGCAAACTGAAGCAGAGAGGCTTCTTCCTGAATGTCAGATTTTTAATTTTTTTTCTGGGAGCATGACTGCACTGGCACAGGTTGCACAGAGATGCTGTGGAGTCTCAATACTTAGAGATTTTCAAAGATCATTTCACATAGGCCTGAGTACCTGGCTTTAGGGACCTCCAAAGGTTCCCTCCAACATCAACCATTATGTGATTCAGTGATTTTGTTATCAAGTCTGTTTTACAGATAGAAAAGTAGACCAAAATTCATATTCAGGAACTATCACAGGAACAATTATTTTTTTCCCAATGGCTGCTGTTTTCTAAGTCTAACCACTTAATTTATTTGATATTTGAAATGGGAGGGGATTGAGTGATAGGGTTTAAGTAAAACATAATCTGGTGTGACACAAATGAAAACTGGCATGTGAAGTAGGTGATCTTTTTGGGTTCTATTTGGAAAGTTAAACAGTCAGTGGTTGACCTTTAGATTTTTACACAATCATGTGACATATGAAAAAGGCCACAGCTCTACCCATGGGATGCAGAATTCAGGATTACCTGACTGTTTCCATTTCATTCATTTGTTGACATTTTCCATGGTCATGTCAGAATCTCCAGATTATGTTTGAGTAAGAGGCCTTTTTTTAATATAATAGCATATAACTAGAAACAGAGGTAGAAAATGTTTGTTTACAGGGTTCATGAACTACTGGTCACAGCAAATGACCTTGGATTCTGAAAACATCATCTAGCCAAGCAAGCAATATTGGATTTGTGTCAGGAGCGTAAAATATTTAAAGACAAATAATAGAGGATCACAGGCAATTCCAGCATAGTGTGTGTGGACAGTTTGGCAGCTCCTAGATTTAAAGCACCATGGCTCTATCTGTGTGAGCATAAACCAGTTGAGTTGTTCTACAGCAGGTGTCATAATCATTTTACAGGGCATTCAAAAAGGAATATGCAACAAGGACACATTTTCCCTAAGGAAAGCCATAAATAAGAACAAAACAGTTTTTTAAGGAAAGAGTAAATGACATTTAACCTGTCAAAACACATTCCCTCCTCTGTATTTCATTTTCTTCATTATACTACATAATCACTGTTTGTTGAATGATTCTGGTGCGTTTCCTTGAATACCCTTGCCTAATAGGCCAGTAGATACATTTATTATTCTTTAGAAGCGAAATTGCTTCTTAAATTCTACAATTTATTTTTATTTCTGTGTATGGTAGTTTGTAGCACTGTCGGTCAGGTAAGTTTTAAATCATATAATTTCTTTGTGCTTTTTAAATGACATAGTCATTAAACTGATGTTTATTTTCATACTCATATGTGCACAGGACACACTAACCAAGCAACTGAAAGGCTAGTCACAGACTAAATGGTAAGTTTATACACTGAAAAGCTAAGGTGTAAAGAGACCTCCAGTCACACGTACTGGGCCTAATTTCCCATTAGCCAAGTGCACTGTGGATGGATAACCCACAATAAACAAGTTCTGAAGTACTCGCCTGTATTAGAGTTGCACACAGGTAACATTGATAACAATAGAGAGCGAAACAATGATACTGAAGTCATAACTTCCTGTACTGGGGAAGACAAAGAAAGAGGGCATTTGAGATCAATAACTTTTCATTTCACTGAGGTTCTGTCATGTCAAGATTGAAGTTATACCCTTGTGTAGTTGTTTCCTTGTATTTAAATCTTCATCTCTTTCCATAATAATATTTAATAATATTTTCTCAATCATGTTACTCAGTGTCTCAGTTAAAAAAAAAAAAAGTTATTTCAGCCTTTCTGTCAGAATTTTCTTGCATCTCTTTCAGAATCCACTCTACCAGGCACCCCATGTGGCTAATTTGACCCATTCAGTCCTTTTATGTCTTGTCCCTTTCTTAGATAAAGGTTTTGGGACTTACTGGACTTACTCCCCTTCCAGATCAGAGGGAGAAAACCTTATGATTCTCATTGGAGACAAATGGGAGACATCACTAGTGAATAGATCCTGGTGCTGCTTTCTTTTCTATTTGTTGTTTGCTTTCCTTTTCTCTATTTCCTTGGATTTAACTCAGGTAGGTTAAAACAATACATAAACAATTACGAAATAATTATGGAAATCAGTGCATGAGTTTCTGGTTATTCATTGAGGTGCTAATCCTAAAGACATTAGTAGACCTACAGTCCTCAGAAAAAAAAAGATTCCTCAGTTTCTGTTCCAAAGACAATTATCATCCATGTGATTTGTAATCAGACTGTCTGATTTTGCCAGACTATTTCTGAAAGAAGGTTGTGTACATATGTAGATAGATTTTGACTGGGATAGCTACAATTTGTCCTGAGTGGATATTTATTTTTCAGGTTGGTTTTTTTGGGTTTTGTTTGCTTGTTTTGTTGGTTTTTTTCCTTTTTTTTTTTAAATAATTCAAGGGGGTTTTTGTTGGTTTGTAGGTCTTTTTGTGTGTTTATTTTTTTAGTTGACTTAAACATATGTGGTATACAAATTTTTGAAGGTTATCGATAAAAGCCAGGTGTACCCTTTGAAGCTGAGTGCTCCTGGAGATCACATTCTCACACTAGGAAGCTTGCATTCTTCTTTTCAGTGGGAGAAGGGCGAACAAACTGTAGCCTCAAGTGAGAACTCCTTCACTGGTGGAAGAAGAAAAGTTAGCTACAGTGAGGTTTAAGACATTGAATGACTGCTGCAGTCTTCTTTTAGCTTTTACTGGAGATAACTTCTCCTTGACTGTACTTAAAAATGAAGAGATATGTGTGCATTCTGCTGTGAAGCTCTTGTATTGTCAGCTAGTTCTAAAAGCACTTTAAAAATGCCAACCACAATGGACTCGCAAATAGAAATAGAATGTCATCTAGCTTCTGTCATTGAGTTTCTACATTATAATTAGTCTTGCCTGGGAAAAGGAGATTTGCCTACTCAGTGACAGGTTTAGGAATGTTCATAAGCAGATGCTTGAAAGCCTTTTCCAGTCACACTAGGCGTTAAGATTCTGGATTATAACTTTTTCAAAACAAAGTACAAATGTCTACTATCTACTTAACCAGTGTTTTATACCTGACTTATGTCTTTTGGATAGTTTATGTCCCCTTCTCTCTGGTGTGTGTAAAGCCAAAATGTATCCAAGCAGACATTGGTATTAGGCTTATCGATAAAATGGAAATGTAATATAATAGTGTTCTCATCTCTCCATGCTGTTTTGTTGTGGGTTTGCTTTGGTTTTGTTTTTTTTAAAATTTTATACAGAGAAAGAAATGTATATGTGTGTTCTTCCCTTCCCTTCCCTTCCCTTCCCTTCCCCTGAACTGAATGTCAAATGTATAAATGTAGTATAAATTAATTAATTTTTCTTTTATTTCTGATACTGATAAAAATTAAATCCAGTATCGTTATTATAGAATTANTCCCTTCCCTTCCCTTCCCTTCCCTTCCCTTCCCCTGAACTGAATGTCAAATGTATAAATGTAGTATAAATTAATTAATTTTTCTTTTATTTCTGATACTGATAAAAATTAAATCCAGTATCGTTATTATAGAATTATTAGAAATTGAAATATTAGAGATAATTTAGTATCTATTTACAGTTTAATTTTTGTGTCTCATGCTATTGGAGTTACTGCTATGACAAATACACACCAAGATGATGGAATACATTTATACATATTGGAAAATACTGTCTTTCAGCATTCATATCAGAAAAGGGTATGAAACAAATTACGCAAATAAACTATGACAGAATATAAGATTTTCTCATAAATTTTCCAGTATCCCCATCTGAAATGGAAGGACCCTTGTATTTATATTAGCTTTTAGAAATAATTTCTTTGCCCTGTTTCAGCTACTTGGAATGCACTACAAAAGAATCTGGTAACATTCAATTTGGAGTGATTAAAAATTTTTTAAAAAAGACAAGAAGAAGAGAACAAAACCTGATCTAACATAATGCAACTAATTTAGCTTTGCATTTGATGGTAGCTTGCAAGTCAGATACACAGTGTTTGCGAGAGATGAAGCAAAGCAAATGAGAAAGCACATCTGTGACATTCTGCATTGCACCAAGTCCCAGTTACTGCTGAGGGCTTTGATACCCTAAAAGTCCAAATCCTGCAACTCATTCTGTTATATTCCTTAACAAAGTTTTTACCTCATACAAAATCAAGATGAAAAGTAGGTGCTTAAACCCTGGGTATATCCTTTTCAGCTGTGTAGGTTTGTCTTTATAAGTTTCTACATATTGGTAACACAGGGCCTAAATATCTATAAAGATATTACTGAGCATACCCAGAAGTAACTGAAAGTTCATATGAGAAACAGTCATTGAATCAACATTATTAAATTAGTCATATTTTTTGCCAGATAGTTTTAATTTAAAATGTTAAATAAGGACATAATAAACCAGAAAATACATAAATAAAAATGTAAATATATACAAATATATAATACTAAGAGCCTAAGTAATTTTAATTCTAAAAAATTTTATTGTGATTGGCATTTAAATAAAACTAAAATTAAGACATGATAAACACTATATAGATAATTTGTAAAAACAACTAGGAATGCAAGATAGTAATTCAGAAACAATCAAAATAATCCTTTTCCAAAAGGCTGAACATCTCTCCCTCCATGAATGAAACTCTTTGAGGATGTCTCAGGTGAAGCAATAAAAAATTGTGAGGTGCCTAAAAAGAAAAATGGCATGAAAATATTGGTATACAGATTAAATTTCTTTTTACTTAGTCTCTGTTGTTAGTTTTTCCAACTTCTCCTTACTTTTATATACAACTATTTGGACATGTTACAGCATACTGCCTCTAAAGTAGACACAATTCAATTAAATTATTCAAGGTTGCAGGCATACAAATATGTTCATGCACTGTTTTAGTGAAAATAATTTGTTTTCCTCTTTTATACAGCTGAATAGTGACTTCATACCTGTTTTCTCCATTTAACATCTTCAGCACATTTCCACATACAGTCTTTGTACTTGCTTTTAAGTGACAAAGACACACCAAGTAGTTCTAAATGATTAAAACTCTACTTGCAACTCAGAATAACTGAAGCTTATCGCCCACCTTTAAAGTGTCACTGAATTTGCTTTCAACAAAGAAAAGATAATAAGTAGCTTTATGAGATTATTTATTCTATTATTGTTAGTATTCTTTCACTGTTTTTCTACTATTATATTTCTTGCCTACTCTTATTATATATGTATACACACAAGTTTCTGGAAATTTCTTATTGATTTCTCCTGCATCAAAAAGTTATAAGATACAGTTGAATCCAAATTAGTCAGCTAAAAAAAATGTTTCAACTGGTGTATAACTAGTATATTAATGTTTTGGGGTATTTTTAAAATTTATTTCTAAGATGGTATGTTATTTACAACTGACATCTGTAGTCAGGCTACACATGGTCTCTAATCTCCCAGAGGTATTCATATCCATGACTACTTGACCTAACTTACATTCTACAGTTTCTCTCTGTGTGAGACTGTACCTTTTTTTTTCCCTCTACATTCATGATACTCTGCTCTATGAAAACAAGAAACCGAGTGATGCTTGCTACTAAGTTCTGCACTTGACCAAAAAGTCTGAGTTCATGAATGGCTCTTCCATTGACAGTTCACCTTTTTTTTCATGCAGAAGACAAAATCTTCCTAATGATTAAATATATTAATCTAAGCAGTGATTGATTTGTTATTGTCTCACCCAAACTGCTACTTCAAATCATCATTTTTCATTTGTTCCACAAGACAATAATTGTGTTAATAATTCTGTAAATGACATTTCCTATTTGCATGGTTCTGTGGAAGAAAGCAGTGTTGAACAGCTGTTTTAATAAAAGCTCAAATCTTGTTTTGGTTGATTTTTAATGAAGGACATAAATAGTTCAGAGAGTAAGAAATTAACAGTTATGGCGATCCTCTGCAGTCACTGATTTCTCAAGGCAGGTTGGTATGCGATCTTTCATTTTAATAATACTCTAGGATTCCTGAAACATGGAGGCTTTGTACACAGAGAATCACTATCCAGATTTCCTTCATATAGGGAATATATTCCATATCCCTGGCATTGCCTAGCAGAAACTATGAAGATATTTTAGAAACTGATTTCACTGAATCATAGAATACACCAACTTGGAAAAGACGCATAAGGATCATCAAATCAAACTCCATTTCAATAGGTTACAAAAGATCTGATTCCCAAATATTACTACACTGTTAATAGTTGCTCCAGTCTTCAGACTCATGACTATGAGAACCATTCTGCCACGTAAAAAGTCTAAGACATGTGGCTGATGTCAGGGGGGCCTTCATTGAGTCACGAGGATCAGAAAGGACCCATTTGCTTTCTAAACTCATTATCAGAGAAGAGCCTAGGTGCGGCTAGGTTCATTCTTAGTCCCAGACTTCGTCAACAGTTTATGTCTAAAGGATTATATACATAAAACCAGAGACAATGTTTGCCTGCCAGAGCCGCCAAAGAACTTACTGAAACCATTTCACAAAGTTGAAACTCATAGAAAGTTTATTAAAGTGACAGATATAAAAATTCATGACTGCCATTAATAAATGTACTTACTACAATAGCTCTAATACATGACTATAATTATAATTAAAATGCTGTGATTACATTAAAATGCTATCAAAATACTATCCTGGGTATTCTCACCAAAAGGGTGAAACTGCAATTTCTTACCAAGAAGCTGTCTCTGTCTTGCATGGAAGAGAAATAGCACAGCCCATCAACTGCCTCGTCAGAGTCTTCAATTTCTTCTCTTCCCCATGGGGGTAGTTTCCTCAATACCCTTTATACCCTAATCTTAGCCATTCACTCCTAGGGGTGATGTGTACCATGATTTGAGTGGACAGTTGAGTACTATAGTCATCCATGTTTCGCATGTACTGCTTTTTGCTCATTAACATAGTTAGGGGATTCAACTTTAATAATAATTTTTCGGTTGATGAAGCAAAAAGTCTCTTTCCAGGCACCGTGGCCTTCAAAATTATGTGTAGAAACTGTCCATCTGTTTATTCTGCAGTCTCTAGTCAAAACAGGTCTGTCCTGCTGCTGTAACACTCCTTCTTTCACCTGCTTCTCACACTATCCACAAAGTTTGCATAAAAGATAAGCAGAAACCTGTGTTTCTAACCTCTAAGGTGCAATTCCCACAACTGCCTACATCAGAAAGTGGTGAAATACAATTTTATCAGACTTAAAGAACAAACAGGTGAAGACAAGAAATTGGCAACCACTGTTTGTGTTTCAAGGGTGTTTGATTTCCAGCAGTTCTCTTTTGTCTTAGGATGTGAACTCAACAAATACTGGAGAGCATTACCGTGATACCTTGAATAGAGGCTGAAAGATTTCACTGTGCCTTTGATGGTAGTTCTGTTGTGCTTGCTTTGTGTTTGCTTGAGCAACTTTGAAACTTTTGATACAAGACATAAGAAACCTTGAGCTTTTGTTGTGTAATGGAACAAGGTGACCAAGAACAGAAAAAGAAACATCATAAACTGTGAAGTAAAAAGGCATACAAAAGGCCACAGGTAAGAATGCAACCAAAGACAATATTTCACAGCCATGGCGGAAGAGTACAGATAAACTAGCAAGGAACTAGTCAAATATAGACAACTTAATTATTTAGAGAAGAAACAAGCCTGCATATCCTTCAAGGAGTTCATGGAAAAAGACACTTACAAACAACAACTAGGGATGACCAAAGGACCACCAAAAACTCTCACAGAAGACCCTCAGAAGCATGTGTAACGAATGTGCAAATATTATAAAAAGTTCAGGGGTAATACTATGCATGTATTAGAATGATAGCTTTTGCTCTCACAACTAACAGCATTCATATGAGGTTGGAGTGATCCCTGATGCATCTAGCACTGCAATAAAGAACACCTGCTTTCTAAATCTCCAAAAGCAAGTCTTAGAGAATTCCTTAACTGACTCTTCCAGTAAAAACATGAGCCCCAGGAATCCAGTGGTTTAGGTTTGGGAAAAGGAATCTAATAATTGCAGGTCTGAAACTGCTCCACCACATGAATCAGGAGGTGCACTTTAAAAATATTCCCCTTATCTGAACTAAAATACTAAAGTAGAATGATCCAACAGTATTAGAACTACTTATATAAACCTGTTCTGATAGTATCAAAAATTATGGAGTAATCAACTGAATAAACTGGTATGGCATTCTCCCTCCTCTATCTCTTCCACAAATTATCTTCCAATTGATTGTGCTAGTTAGTAAAGGAGATCACTAAATCCAAGAAACTGCCACTTCAGACATAGATTTGTAATATTGTGTTGTCTGGAATATATAATGCAAAACATAGCAAAGGTTATGTTTTCTCTCTTGACTTCTCATAAAATGTTCTCTGCTTCCATAGGTGCATTGGGTAACTGGGTCGAGTTTTTGGTAACAAAGGAGCTGATGGGATCACTGCCGTGAGGAGTGGAGTGGGAAGGAGAAGTGTGGATAATGGCGGAGA
>VZTU01013311.1:55642-82300 GCA_013400835.1 Zapornia atra
GGAGAGGAGAGGAGAGGAGAGGAGAGGAGAGGAGTCCTGTGTTTGTGGCTGCAGTGGACCCACTGACAGGCACATCTCAGTCTGTCCATGATGCTGGTATCACTTCTGGGAAAAGTGTAAGAGATAGAACCCTGCAGACAGGTAAGAGAAGGAGGAGGGAGAGGAGGTCCTTCAGGTGCAAAAACAAAGATTCACCTGCAGCCCTTGGAGAAGACCACACTGAAGAAGCTTTCTCTCCTGCAGCCTCTTGGACTGTCACACCGGAGCAGAAGGATGTGTCCCTAAACGAAGAGAGACTGAGCGGGAGCAGGCTCCTGGCAGGAGCTGTAGTCCATGGAGACAAGGTCATAAAGGAGCAGGTTTTCTAGCAGGACTTGTGGAAGGGACCCACACTGTGGAAGGGACCTACATTAGAACAGTTCTTGAAGAACTGCAGGCTGGGGGAAGGACCCACATTGGAGCAGCTCATGAAGACTATCTCCCATGAGTGGGACTTCATGCTGGAGCAGTAGAAGGGTGTGATGAGGAAGGAGTGGTAGAGACAACATGTGATGCACTGACCCTGTTCCCATCCCCCTGTACCATTCATGGGAAGGAGGCAGAAGACTAGAGAGAAGTGAAGTTTAGCCTGGGAAGGGGAGTGAGGAAAATTATGTGTTTTGGTGTTTATTTCTCACTACCCTACTCTGTAAATAACTGGCAATAAATGAGAATAATTTTCCCTTAAGTCAAGCCTGCTTTGACCGTGATGGTAATTGGTGAGTGATCTCCCTCTCTAGGAGCTTTGAGTCACATTTTCTCTCCCTGTTCTATGAGGAGGAGAAGCGATAGAACAGTTTGCTGGGCACCTGCTGGCCAGCCAAGATTAACCACAATAGATTGATGAAAATGTTTTCTTTTCTTTGGGCAATAAGAAATACACAAACAGTATGATCATCCAGAAGCTTAACACCAACTGCTTATAGTTCATTTCCCCCTATATACACTAAGCAACTTCATATATCTTAGATATACTAAATTATATTGTGTATTTCAAGTCCTCCCTCACCCTCTTTCTTTCAACTTCTTGTACTAATCATGTTTTTTCATGTGCTTATTGCCAAAATTGTCAAATGAAATTGCTTTAGTTGTGTATTACCTATGCTGGTATTCATATAAAATATCAAAACATTTAATTCAAGCACAACTATATTTTTTTCACTTCTCGTAAGTATAATGTTTTTCCTCATTATCATCTGTAGCATTTAACTTCTTAGAAGTTCAAGAAGCTTTTTTGCTTTTCAATTTTTTTCAATTTGCCAGTTCTTATGGTCCACTAAACCTAAGCATATACTCATTCTGATCACTGTTATGGCCCTGTTCTACACTTTCCTAAAGCAGTTGTTGCAGGGTTTCATACACCAAGGCTGTAGTTTTGCCAGTGGGATTAATCTCACCATTAAGCTGAGTGTCTACATGATAGGTGCCAATATGTGACTTTGATATCCTAGCTCCCATTATTTGAGGTAGGAATCTAGTCAATATTGCTCTTAGTTTTCAGAGACACATTCAACAGACCAGAGAAAGGCTGATGTTTCATTGACTTCTGCTCCTTATATATCACGAGTGACAATAATGTAAATGCAGACATCTAATCTTATGTCCAGACATCCAGTCTTATATAGATACCTAAATTTAGATTAACTGGATACCTATAATTTTCTTACTGCAGAGGTATCTTGTGCAGCAATACAGAAGTTGCAGCAACAGGAACACTTGTGTGAACAAGATAAAGGCCAGTTAAGTTTTACAATTTTGATGAAGGTGCCCAAGTTAGGAATACAGTTGGCCTTACAGATATTTGAGGAATTCAGAAGGACAAAGACACTTTCTCAGATTTCCAGACTTTGCCATAACTCTTATGGACATACTGTGAACGTGGAAAGGTGACATCATAATTCTGTTGCTGCAAATATTTTGTACAGATATTTTTCCTGATGCTACAGTAGATGGAGTAACACAGTAGTTTTGTAAGAGGGAAATTAAAACCCCAACATAGTTATCAAATACCAACATACATTTGACATTGGTTTCATTTAGTATTAAAACTTCTACTCTTTATTTTTGCAAAACTTTAGCTGTGTCTCGTGCATTATAATATCTGTGCACTGCAAATGCCAGGCTGGCATGAGCAAAAGAAATATACCATGTTGAAATGCAGACATTCTTACATTACCACACAGGTTTAAGCAGACTTTTCTACCACTATAAAGTGATTAGCATTCCTGGTGCAACCTTACAATGTGCTTATCCAACAGTTTGTGTCTGTTTTGAGCAATGCCTTTGTTAGCAAATCACACCACTTGTCCTTCAAAGTGGGGCAGAAGCAAATTTAATCAATAAGATATTGGGCATAGGCAGATACTATGACCCTCCATTATGGTATTCCATTTGGAAGGATGAAGAAGTTTAAAAACAACAAAGCGTAGGCTATCCCTTCATACATGCCTTTAGCCTTAATACTGCAGTTCTGTAATAGTATCTATATAGGAACCAAGAAATTAAAAAATGTTATAAAGAATTCATAATCTCAATAAAAATACATAAACCATGATGTAACTCTTTACTTACATTAAAAAAAGTTTTCCTTTGAAATAGAAAAACAACCTAACAATGTCTTTCAAGTATATTGTCATTTAATAGTATTGGATTTGTAATGGAAATAGTTTTTCTTTTAATTACTATACTGCCTCATTTGTTAGATGGTACCAGATGACCAAGAAATTTATAGTTTGGAGTTTTCATGTACTCAATTCACCTGCCACTTAGTACATGATTACACTCACTCTGGATAGTTTAATAAACAGATTCAGTCACACAGGATTGTGGACTCAGGCACAATATGCACTGCATGACTGGGTTTTTCACAGCACATTTTTTTATCTCTTCCTTACCAGCACTTTGAAGGATTTTGTATAAAGAATTTGTCAGGTTCTCCATTTTCAAGGGAATTTGTTATAATGAGGACCAGAGGTAATTAGAAGTGGAAATGAAACATTTATTGATTTTTGCATCAAGATAAGCCATTTATATGTCTAATAGTGAAGAAAATGGGTTCTAATTTAAGCAAATCTCCTATAATAACCACTATGATATAAAGACATTTGATCAATGCTGAAGAACAAAGTGGACTGTGAAGGCTGTTTTGTTGTGGTTTTGTGGGATTTTTTTTTCCTCAGATATGTATCATCTATGAATTGGAACACTTCAAAAACCTATTTTAGAGTGGTTTATAGTAAAAATTGGGTTAAATTCTCTTATTTGCGGTGTGGCATCAGAAAACATTGCATAGTTAAATGTCCACAGTCTGAAAAAAACCCATGGTGTAGATGAGGCAGCTATACCTGCAAATAGCTATTTAGTTATTGTTTTTAAATGAGCATTGAATTAACAAACAAAATGCTGCAGTTTGTACTGTGAATTGTCTACTGTTGCAGAGGCATGTTTTCTCTAGATTTGAAATTAGCTGACTGTCATTTCTGTAAGTCTTTCGAGTCTTCATTCAGGTAGTGTTAATAGGTTTCTGGATAGTGATAGCAGGTTAGCACATAGTGTTAAAAGAAAGTTTGTGACAGGATTTTTTCAGAGTTTAAGGCCAAGGAACATAGAAATGGAAGAAAAATTGTATTTCAGTTCCTCTTCCAAATTTTGTGAGTTAGGGATGTTTTTTCTAATAATCTCAGACTAGCTTTATTAGGCAATTTACAATGTGAGCCAAATTGTGAACTACCAGCTACTTAATTTTCCTGGAACCAGGAATTTATTGGAAAGAGCAAATAAAAGAAGCAATCTAGGTATAACAGAAGCAAACAGCTTATTTCTAACCTTCTTATTCAGCAGCTTTGTCACATTCATTTCCCCTCAGGTGACCCTACATTTTTCTGGCATAGTTCAGATATTTTCTTAATTTCCTTATGAAAATCTCAATGCTACCTCACTTTCCTTATGGTATCTCCCTTAAAAATTACATGTGATTTTCATTGTTGTAATATCCCAATTAATATTCTTTGCCTGGTGTCATGGTCTAAAAGAAGAGTGAAGAACTTTGCAAAGATAAGCAGTAGGCTATGCTCTTCTCTTTGAACCCTTTATCTTTAGATAAATAAGCACTGTACAGAACTTAATTGGGTAATCAATATACTTGTAGATAGTTTTCAAATTCACAAGCCTCTTAAAGTAATATATAATACTAATGCATTATGCAATTCTAAAATTCTGATCTCTTAGATTGAGATAATAATTTGGTCATGAGGCAAGTTTCTGCTTGGATTCTTTCTGTGAAATCTCTTCAATATATTCACTCCTAAGTAGTAATCTTAACATTCAGATTAACTGTCACAAAACTGCAACAAAAAGGCACTAGAAAAGTCTAAACAGTATGGAATGACAGAAGACTAAACTAATGGCCTGTGTCAAATTGAATGTCTACTGTTTCTATTCACTGAATATTTTAAAAGAAGTATAACTGATTTTTTATTTTTGTGTATATATTTGTAGTAGTTTTGCGCAGTTGGGTTCTGGTGCAGAAGGGAGACTGCAAGGGTAGCTTCTGCAAGAAGCAGCTAGAAGCTCTCAGCAGGCTTCAGAGAGTAAACGCCAGCTGTCTCAAGGCCAGAGTCGTTGACCAAGGCTGAGCCCATCAGCGATGGTCATAGCACGTCTGTAAATCACATTTAGGAGAAAAAACCCACAGGCAGCTGCTTTTTGCCATCAGAGAAGGGAGTGAGAAGATGCTGAGGAGATATTGAACCAGATACATAAATCTCTTTGCAGCCTTGGTCTACAAGCTAACTAGTTTAAAACTCACTTGGTAGCTCATACAAGAACTTGTTATTTACTAGAAAGTGTACTTCAGTTATTTCTCCTTTGAAATGTATTGAATGTACACAAAGCTTTGGATTTATCCAGAATAATTCAAAGGAATATGGGTACCACACCATCAAACCTCAATAGGAGTGAGATCCTGGTAGGTTCTAATTCTGGACAAGTAAAATATATTTTGTGCACACGAAAATAAACGCCCAGCTTTTGCATTCAATTTGTGAAAATATTTAGTCATCTCTGAAAATCTCCAAAGAGTGACCTTATCCGGTAATGCCAGTTTTTCCAATTAATCCTGAGACAGTGTAGGAAATAGTACAATATCTTCATCCACTGAAAAGCAATATGCACAGATTTTACTTTGGAATGCGTGCTTCAGAAGACAATATGCATTATCTCCTTTTGTGTGTTTATAACCTAGTAGCTGTTTCTCACATTCTGTAGGAGTAAGACTTTTACTTCATCTTGAAAGGAAATTTACTCAAAAGTCCAACAGCAGGAGGTAGCTGTACCCATATGTCTCAGGAATACCTCAGAAATTAAAAAAGAAAAGGAGGAGAGAGAAGGGGAAAAAAAAAGGTTTCCAGAAGTCCTAGGTGCAGACTAAAAGGACTTTTACTATCCCTTTAATAGAAAGAAAAAAAAAAAGTATTATAATCATATAATAATAGCCATAAAATCCTCCTTGAGGTACCACCTTGAGGTACTACCAAGAACTTTTCATTTCAATGATAGAAAAGTTCACATATAAAGAAACAGGGACATAGAGTGATAATTTTCAACATGCCCCCACCTCCCCTAGAATGGTCAATCTGCTAAAATCCAGTGAACAGCTTCATTTCTTCTTAATTAGAATCTTCCTTTTGCATTTATGGTTTGGACAAATAATATGCCTGGCTACGTTATATGACTAAAAGGATATGGAAATGAGTTCTGTGAATGAGTGGACTATTGAAATGCTTCTGTCCTAGCGATGCTGACTTGAAGAGAATGGACATGCTGGAGGAGATGGCTTTTGGAGTGATTATCATATCTTGTATTAATAAGTCTACTTTTAAGGATCTTTATAAAGCTGGGGGGATTAGATTTTGTGCTAGGGGGTGATGGATGGAGGAATCCATCCAAATGATATATTTTAATATCTATTTCTTTGAGCATTTGAGCAACTTTACCCATCAAATGAATAATTATATATATATATATATATATCACAGAATCATTAGGCTGGAAAGGACCTTTGAGATCACCAAGTCCAACCATACCTGTCCTCTAGTAAACCATATCCCTAAGCACCTCATGTACCTATCTTTTAAATACATCCAGGGTTGGTGACCCAACCACCTCCCAGGGCAGCCTGTTCCACATCCCAACAACCCATTCAGTGAAGATTTTTTTCCTAATGTCTAATCTGAAGCTGCCCTGGTGCATCTTGAGCCCATTCCCCCTTATCCTATCACCTGTCACTTGGGTGAAGAGATCAACCCCCATCTCTCTACAACCTCCTTTCAGGTAGTTGTAGGGGGTGATAAGGTTCCCCCTCAGCCTCCTCTTCTCCAGGCCAAACAACCCCAGTTCCCTCAGCATCTCCTCACAAGGTTTGCACTCCAGCCCCTTTACCAGCCTGGTTTCCCTATATGCAATTGAGAATTATATTCCTAATTATAAAATGTGAGCAGACAGGTCTTAGAATTTTTTTTACAAGAACTGTCCATGTTTTAGAAGAAATGGCTTCATATGTCTTCAGAATACAATGGAGGAAATGACTGGTTCCTTTCATTTAACATTTAATTTGCAGTCTAATATTATACAGATATGGGGGTTTTTTGGTGTTTTTTTTGAGTGGAGATTCAAATGCTCTGTACAAATACTGCATATTGAAGTATATATACAATCTATGTTTAGCTACAGTATCTATAAGTTGCTCAGATATACTGTTTATTGCTGAACACAGCTTTGCAAATTGAAGAACACTTTTTAACACCTGTGTACACAAGGAATATTCAAACCAGGTAAATAATGGGTTTGGATAGGACCATACTGATGTCTCAACAACCTTTCTGCTATTTTAGTGCTGTTGCTTGACCAATTTGTTATGTATTAGAATGGAAGAATGGTTGAAACCTAAAGAGAATGGTTTGACATTTAGAGACTTTGACATTTTCTATCAATATTAATATGGCTATAAAACAGTCATCCTTGATGCCATTTAATGATGAACTAATCCTTATTAATTACAAATGTTGTTTAACTGTTTCAGATACTAAAGGTTATGTATCCTTTTACTCTTTACAGTGATTAATTCTAAATCTTCAGAGAAGCAAAACCGTGCAGAAATTAAATTAAATTTAAATAAGATTTTAACCCTCATAGACTTTTGTACCCCTGGGAATAGCATTCAAAGAATGAAAAAAGTCTTTTCTACATGAAACATTCCACATTTTTTCCCCTGAAATCTATAAAAATCTATTTTCAAATCATGTTAAGATGAAAATGTTCAGTTAAATGATATAAACAAGGTAACACATATGATTAATTAAATGTATCTTGGAATGAGAATCCATGCTGGGCAAGGATATGAGTCCTTTTGTGCCAAGAATCTTTGTAAATTGCTGCATGGTTTGTAGACAGATTGGAAGCACTGTTTGGTACTTTATTTATATAATTTGATAGTGAACATCTCAAATATTAAAAGATACTATGGTTGTGTAGTACAAGCAGTTCAAAAACTGAAAAAAAATTCCAAATAAAGTATATCAGACACTTTTTTTTTTCCTCTACAGGTCATATATGTGATTAAAAAACATAGCTATAGCAACTTAGCATGCAATATGATTAAATTAAGTGTTTCTAATATACCACAGTGTGAATCTTGACCTCATATAGTATATGCCATACGAATACTATATGAACCAATGATCAATTTTAATCTGTCCCTTAGCATTGGAAATTCAAAATATACAGAGAAAAATTTAGGATAACTAGGACAAAAAAGCAAATACACTATTCTAACACCATTGCTTTAACTTATCTTTACCAGTGAAGAACACTTATGCAGGTGATTTCTAACATAGCGCCTCAAAAATTAAATACATCTATATATATTGATAAATCAAAGTTCTTCTGAAGTTACTTAATACACCAAGAAGTCACAGTCTCTTCTATTAAACAAGTTTTATCTGTCATAGCTTATTCTGATAACTTTACATATAAAATTATTGATGTCACAGAATCACACAGAATCACAAGGTCGGAAAAGACCTTTTAAGATCATCAAGTCCAACCATTCCCTTTCTAAGCTAAACCATATCCCGAAGTACCTCATCTACCCTTTTCTTAAAACACATCCAGGGAAGGTGACTCAACCACCTCTCTGAGCAGCCTGTTCCTGGCCCCCAGAAGATCTGAAATAGTTTAAAATAATCAGAATAAAAAATATATATTTACTCTAAATGTTTTATCTTGCATTGGTGAGCTGACTGTTTTTCCTTTTTTTGGTGTGATAATTATGATCTGCCTTTGCATAAAAGAAAAAAAAAAAAAGAAAAAAAGAAAAATGAAGGGAAATAGCTAATTCTGGCGATTCAGAAAACATTTCTTCTGTGCTTTTCTGTGATAAATCAAAAGCAATTTATTTGAACCCTAATTTAGAAGCTTTGTCTTGGGCCTTTCTTCCCTGCAAAACAGAAGTGTTTAAATATTTTGTTTTATCCTTTAATAAGTGCTTTAGTAAATGTAAATTTGAATTGTGCACTGAAATGGACTCTAGATGAGAATATGTCAACAGAATAATTTCACCATAATAGTGATAATATTATGCAATGTTATGCCCTTGGGATTATGCTGTTATTTCATATTTAATTACTAGATTAACACACATTTCCCAAGTGTATGTTTATAAATAGAATCCATTGTCAATCATTACACTTCACCTGAGTGGGAGAACACATATCCATTGTTTATTCCTGGCCTTATTCTTCATTGTTTGCACTGCTTTTACAAAGTATATGTTTTGACTGTCCTTAGTGTTACGAAGTATGCTGCTGTTTCTTGCTACCACTGAGCAGACGCAGCTGAAAAATGTTTTGTTTGATAGAGTTTACTATGTGATATAGTTTCTTACAATGATGCAAAGAAAATTGGCTTATGGAAGAAGATTTATGTGGTGTTTGTAGCATTTCATTCGCATCATAGTAAACAAGTAGTGCAACTAAATTATAGGATTTAAACACTAGATGTGACAAAGCTCTACTGAGTGCTTTTAGCCTTAAATAGAGCTAGATAATGTTTCATTGTGAGATATATATTATTTGCTAGAGTTTCATTTAATTAAAAATAAATAATTTCTTAAAATCCTTCATATTTGTCTCTATGCCTATAAAACTTGAGGGAACATAATGAAATTGTGGGTATCGGTCATGTCTGGATGTTGAATTTCTATTTATTTATAGATAATAGATGGGCTTTTCCACATAACTGCTAACTTGTAGAGACTGCTTAAGGTTCTGAAGGCCAAATTCAGATGTTACAAATTTACAGGTTTGGGTTTTATCAGTGTCGAGTACCAGTGTAGAAAGCAAGGTCTCTTAGTAGATTTTCCCAGGGCTCTGCAGTATTTTCAGGTAGTTCCTCCAAGTATCACTGTTTAATAACTCGCTGCTGGGGAAGAAAATCTTTTCAGTGGAATTGTAAGGTTATAAAACACCTGGTCATTTCATTAGCAGAATAGTAACACTGAAGTTTTACAGAAAATTTAATAACAACATTAGCTGATGTTATGCATTGTGTTCCTAGATTATATTTACTAAACAGCCCTAATTTCTCTTATCTTAGAGTTAGTATCTGATAACTGAGTGTTAGCTAGACTTATAGCTGCTTCATCTAAAGCTGTTTTGTTTTGGGTTTTTTTAATACCATGGGATATCATCTAATCTCTTAAGTAACTACCTCATTCTAGTTAACTTCCTGAAGTTAGACATTAAGAGGATAGCATCTGATATTAAACTGGACTTGTAAATGAACACAGAACCTGTGATTTACCTCTTTGTACTCAGGTAGCACAGCAGAGCTTCAGGAAATCAAGATTTAGCAGAAAGAAATGTGGTTTTGCTTCAGATCAAACATCCTACAGTTTGACCTTGAAGGAAAATTATAGGTACTTGGCTGGACTAAAGGCAAAGAAAATCTATATCTAATGAGATCTCTTTGAATGTATTTATTTCAGGATATCACTGAAGTAAACTTACTATAGCTTTATATTTGGAGAGGTTATGTAGAGGACTTCAGCCTTTCATTTAACTTGCATCCAGGTTCAAATACTTATTTTTTAAACAAAGCACTGAGCCAAGAGAGCAAATTTTTTCCATCTAAACCTTGCATGTTACTTCCAGTGATACAAGCTAAGGCAAAGTTTCAAACCTTTATTAGTATTTTTATCAATTTAAACAGACCATAATGTAAATAAGTGCCAATTTGTAAGTGGGAACGATAGCTAAAACTTCCTGAGGTGGTCTAACAAAAACTGGAGTTGTGCATCCAAATTCTACCGAAGTACTTGGAGAATAGACTTGTCCTGCTTTGTAAGAATGACACTGAGAGTGACTCACTTCTGGCCCTTTATAAAAACTGTGTTTTTAGTGTTGACTGTTTAGTGAGAGTAAAAAGCAGTCAGATTTTGCTCTTAACCTACGTGACTTGTGTATTTAATTCAGCAGTCCAATAAACTCCTCAAGTAAAGCTTTTTTCAAAGGTATTTTTTGCATGACATGCCTTATTGCCAGAACAAGCTAAAAAAGATTATATCTTTCTGTGAAATATAGGAGAAAACAGACACTCTTTCTGAACACAAAAATGTAAAATGAATACTTGTTGAGTGTCTTTGTGATTTGGCCAATCATCAGTGGAATCTCTCATTGGAGATTGATTTTGGAATGGTTTCATTTGGGGTACAGGGACATAAGCAGTCAAGATGCGGAATGCCAAAGTAATTACTGATGAACATTGTCGCAAATTTGAAGGAATAGAACAAAGGTATCCACACTTAGAACTGGACTCAATGCTAAGGTTGTGTTCAAGCCCATACCTGACGAATATAAAGCTCAAAATCTTAAGGAGATTTCTAGAAGTCTTTTCTGTTGATGGAAGGTCTTTTGAAGTTTAGGAGCTCAGGTTCAGGCACTTTGCAAATTCCTGACTGAGTTCTGTTTACCATTCTCTCACATAATCCGATTCTTGTCTTTGGCCAGTTTTGTGGCAGAAGTATCTTACTCCCAATGAGCATTGGATAGAGGAACATTTGGTTTTTGTTTGAAATTCAAAGCAATATCTGAGTGGGTAAAGGTTAAAAATCTAATTTGCATCTGGTACTCTACACAGAATTCACCTTCATAAATACAGAACTGATTTGACTCCTGAAACGAATGGTGAAGTTGTCATTAAACATATGTCTCTCTCTAGTTTTGCTAAGGCATCTTGCCCATCTCATCTCAGGGGGCAAGACACACAATGTCTATTCTGTCCTAAGAAGAGTCCCTCTTTGCTCACAGGTGAATTTGCCTTGACAGACACATTGAGAATGGGACATTTTTTTCCTACCTCATATCTTTGATTTTGTAATTCTATTTCTGCAGTTCAGCACTAACACATCTGTTAGTTTTTTTGGTTTGGTTTTGGTTTTGTTTTGGGGGGGTTTTTCTTCCATATGAAGTTTATACACACAAGCGTTCTCAATCAGTGATACCACTCATGCTTCACTTAAAACTGTTTGACTACTTGCTTAAAACAAGAAATGTAATTAGATGTTTCCAGGGATAATCTGAAAGATTTTCTCCATTGCATTTTTTTGTGGAGCACACCCTGAATTTATTAGCTTGCAAGTTATCCTCACTCTTCCGTGCATTTATTATTTGCAGTATTTTCTAGCTTAGTGTAATTTGTGCTCTTAATTGGCAGCCAATGGCCTGTTCCAGACTTTAACAAAGCTACTAATTTTACACTGTGTATCCAGATTTTACATACTGCTGTTCATTGTTCTCCTTCCTTTACTGTTCTTCAGACAGCTTTCAGCCTATGAACTAGTTTTGATATATAAGGTCACTACAAATAATTCTGAAGTAATATTTCTTATGATGCTTGTACCATTCTCTTTAAAGTGTATATTTAATCATCTCCATTCCCAAATTTTTTTTTATCTGAACACAGAAAAATAATGTTTTGGAAGATTTGCTGCATATTAATCTGTACTATGTATCAGCCATGAAAATATCCTTTACTGGTTCACCTTTATTTGTATGTTTTCCCTTTAGTGGTAATTAAAATTCTCTTGAAGGACAACAAGTCTTGGGGTTGCAATCTTAACCTGAAATTTTTTTACTTTATTTACTGAAACTTTGAAAACTGTCTTTATAAAACCTGAAACAAATAATTTTAAGTGGCATAGTAAATTCATTAATTTATTATTAATTTACTCACTACTATTAATTTACTTATTACTAATATCTAATGCTATCAGATTCACCTGGAAAATAAATTTCTGTTTATACTTCTGTTTAATTTTCTAATCTATGAGCTATATTTATAATTTTGGCCTGGCTTGACCACTAGCCCATCTGACTAATGTCCACATTCTTGAAAATTAAACTTTCCTATAAAAAATTTAGCTTTCACAGAGCCAGTTGGAGTGATCTGGTCCAACAATTGTCAAGCAGTGAATTCATATTTAAGTAATATATGGTCAGCCAAAAGTCCAGTGTAAGCTCCTTCTGTGGTCCCCATTCACATAACAGGATACATGAAAATACAAAAACTTGGTAGGTTTGCTCTGGGGTTTTTGTTGTTGGTGGGGGCTTTTTTGTTTGGTTGGGGGTTTTTTTGTTTGTTGTTGGGGTTTTTTTCTTTTTTTTATTATATATATCTTCTGAATCTTTTAATTTGTTAAAGAATCTGAGAGAATATTGTATTCTAGTTCATTGGAGACTGTTACCATGGTCAATTTCGTAAGTTTCTGAAAATCGGGGTATGAACTTAATATTTATCCACAGACTCTGTAGTGGTTTAACCTGGCTGGCAGCTAAATGAACCAACACAACTGTTCTCTGACTCCCCCTGTCAGTGGGATGAGAAGAAAATTGTAGTTTAAAAAAACCCAAAAAACCCCAAGTTGTAGGTTCAGAAAATGATAGTTTAATAAGACAGAAAAGAAGACAATTATATTAACTACTTTAATAATGAAAATAATAACAGTAATATACAAAAAAGTGATAATCAGCAGACTTTTCTCACCACTTGAAGCTGAAGCTCAGCAAATTCCTGAGCTGTGCTACCTCCCAGACCACCCTGCATATGGAGCATGTCATCACATGACATGCAATATCCCTTCGGCCAGTTTGGGTCAGCTGTCCTGCTGTGTCCCCTCCCAGCTTCTAGGGCACTCTTCACCTTCTCATTGGTAGGCCAGTATAAGAAGCTGAAAAGTCCTTGACTGCTTGGCTTTTGTTATCAACATTATTCTCATCCTAAATCCAAAACACAGCACTATACCAGCTGTTTGTAAGAAAATTAACTCTATCCCAGCTGAAACCAGGACAAGCTCACCAACTAATAAATTTTTGAGATACAGTTCTCCCACATTAATTATATTGATTTGTTTAAAAATGCAATAATGAAAGCACCAAAGATGCCAAAATTTCATCTTAATTAATGTGTAGAAACTGTTACTTAATTGCCACTTATTTTTTATTTATTCTTAAATAAATATAGGACATATATGTCACTTATAAAAGCTTTTTTTATCCTACAACCCTTACACATTTAACTTTTTGTGAACATATCATTAATTCTATAAGGTTAGCATAAGTTGGCAGTTATAATTGTTTCTGTACTCAGTGAGCATTGCCTGAAGTGACATATGAATAAACATACAAAGAAAATGGATAGATTTCATATTATTTTGTTTAAAAATTTACACATGGGAATTACAAAACAGAACAGTATTTGGTAACAGGTTTTGTGTTCTTCACAAAAAAGATTAAATAATCATAGGTTAAAAAAAGGTCACTTGAGAGTCAGAATCTGAAAAAATAATTTTCAATAAGTTTAGGTTAATTGTGCCATTTCCATGGTACAGAGGAAAAGGATCTGGGGGGTGTTGGTTGATGCTCGCCTGAACATGAGCCAGAAGTGTGCCCGGGTGGCCAAGAAGGCCAACAGCATCCTGGCCTGTATCAGGAATAATGTAGTCAGCAGGACCAGGGAGGTGATCATCTCCCTGTACTCAGATCTGGTGATGCCACACCTTGAATACTGTGGTCAGTTTTGATCCCCTCACTACAAGAAAGACACCAAGGCCCTGGAGTGTGTCCAGAGAAGGGCAATGAAGCTGGTGAAGGGTCTGGAACAAAAGGCTTACAATGAGCGGCTGAAAAAACTGGGACTGTTTGTCCTGGAGGCTCTGGGAAGACGTTACTGCTCTCCACAACTACCTGAAAGGAGGTTGTGGTGAGCTGGGGGGTCAGCCTCTTCTCACAGATTAGCGCTAGGACAAGAGGGAATGGCTGCAAGTTTGGCCTAGGGAGGTTAGGCTTAAAAATGAGGAGACATTTCCTCTCAGAAAGAGTGCACAGGCATTGGAATGGGTTGCCCAGGGAGGTGGTGGAGTCACTGTCTCTCAGGGTGTTTAAGGAAAGGTTGGATAAGGTACTTAGGAACATGGATTAGTAAATTAAATAGCTGGTAGGGGGACATTTGGACTAGCTGATCTTGGAGGCCTTTTCCAACCTTAATGATTCCATAATACGTTGGAAGCAGGTTGGTTTTTTTTTACAAGTTAGGTGTCTATTAACTCTAGTGTTTTTAAAATATCCAAGTTTGTTGTTAGTTCCTTCTTTATATTGTGCTTTTATCTTAACCTTTATGTAAAGAAAACGGATGGTGTTAAAACTTTTTATAAGATAATGATGTTCTCATCTAAAGTCTTCATATGTAGTGTTGCAATAAAATAGGATTGCAGCATGTGCACAGAAACTGAATTACTAATTTTGGACAGCCTGAAAATCATGGAAGTAAATTACAAATTGAAGGGATGGAAAAGAACAGATTCCAAGAAATTTTGACCAGATAGCATAATTTTAAACACAAATTAATATTATTTCTAATTCTGAAACACTATAAAACACAGAAGAACACAGAATGGATCAGCTAAATTGAACCAAATTAGATATTCTCTTTTATATGGAAACATTTTTATAAACTTATATTTAGAGCCTTGTGTCAATACTTTCACAAAACAATTTTAGGTAAAAAAAGAAAGAACAAACATTTGAAGAAGTAATCACATATCTTTGTACATAATCAGGATATGGAGTTTTCTACTCAACATCTTCATTTTCTCTCATTTTGTTGATGAACACAAATGTTTGTTTTGGATTTCTTTTTATTTTTTCTTTTTTTCAGAATAATAGGCTAAAAGTGACCCCAATGTTTAGCAACAAAATCTACCATTTGTCTAGGGTCTTTACTAGAGTAAATCTACTCATTGCAGCTGTGTGTCAACATTTACCTTTAAAAAAAAATAATTCTGTGGTTAACAGGTCACAAATCATCCTTTCCCAGTTTAGGGGACAGTATTAGCAATATTTTTTAAGATTCAAAAGAAGAGTGAACACAATGTCTGAATAATCTGTCTTTATTTTACTGGCAGACAAAGTAAGTGTTTGTATAATAGAGGGTATATTTGAAAATTGATCTTCATATGATAGAACTCCAGGTAAGTACCACATTTCCTTCCATCAGTCTCTTCCGTGCTTCCTGTGTACATTTCTACTTAAAGTTTATTTTGGGGGCATTTTCTCATAGTGCAAGGCTTTGTTTCAGCAGTAATGAAGTCTTTTGTTACACTCCCAATGTCACCCAGAGAGGAAGATTTCTGAAGAGTGAGCAGAGCAGCTGCTGCCTAGTAGGGAAGAAAATCAATGATTTGACACTTGGCAGCTGCAAATATGTATACACTTTAATAGATGAAAGGCAGTGTACAAGAAAACAGCAATTATTGTGCCTTAATCAAAGAGGGGTTCTTAATTTCTATGCTCATAAATTTTAAAAGGTGCATTTTTTTCCTCAGTCCAGACACAAATTCTAGTTGCTAACATTGTTAACTTTTACTGAATGTCATATATATAAACAGCATATTAATATATATAAGTTTATACTCTTAGGTTTTATTTTATTTCGGAACCACAATTCCTTTTTAAATAAATAACACTGGAAGAGGATGCATAAACAAATGTTTAAGAATTGTAGGAAAAGAAACCTTAGTGAAGCCAAGATATCTACTGCAGTTTTGACAAAGCTGAAGAGAGGATTAATTGGAGAATAAGAAATGCTTAAAAACACAACCACTGTGAAAACCACTGAACAAACATTTTAATTTATATGAAGCATGGTACTTATAGTTGTTGTTGATAAATTGTTTGCTCACACTTGGATTAACTTTATTTTGCTACCAGACCTGATAAACAGCAGAATACAGCCTGACTGTGAAGAAAAACTTAATTGTTCAATACTGTAATTTTCTCTGCTACTAGTAGGTGGTAAATTTTAATAATAGTGCAGAAAATTTATTACTAATGTTCTCATACAATCAGAGGAAAATTCACAGGGTCTTCCTCAAATGAAAGCATACTTTCAGACTATGAAATTGCAATAAAATCAGAGGTGTTGAGTTTTAAAAGCATATTAAAAGTGTAAGGACCAGTGCCAATGTTAGTGTCATAATTTTTCACTTAAGCTGTAAAAGTTTATTGAAACCAGTGGACTTTCACAAGGGAATGAAATTGACATAGGAACTGAAAAAGGGTCATAAAGGAATGTGTAATATTAAAACCAGTGAAATTTTTAATGCATGGTAAATTCTACTACATCAAACTTACTCTGATTATTCCCAAGAATGACTACTATGATATCTAAGAATGACCTAATTTAGTTCAGTAATGGAAAATCGTTAAGTTTACTATTAACTTTCCCTTTTTCTTAGGTGTTCTATCAGGTATATTAGGATTTTGAGACTGACTTTTAAAAATTGTTATTGTTAAAATTGTTAAAGACTTAATTGCCGTTATCCTTCTTATATGTCTGTGACTCACTGTAAAATAAAACAGCAACCATCTATCAACATCAACAATTTTACATCTTCTAACTCTCCACTTACCAGTTTTCCACTACTGCTAAAAGTTATAATGAATAGCATCAGCGTAGTAAACATTGCACTGATATTTTGCTGTAAGAGCACCTTAGCATCCAAAATTGAACTGGTTCTGAGAAAATGCATAAGAAATTTGGATAGTTTATAACTTCCAAAATTAACTTGATACAAACTAATTGCAACCAAAAATTGTCACAGAGACTTCCTGGAAGGAGTTCTAAATGGTCTACATAAAGTAGATAACTGATGTGTTTTATAAATGGAGGAAAAGAAAACTACATTCATGTACTGAAGTGATGACAGATATGCAACTACCTAGAGAGATGAGAGATAAGGATCATTCTTCTCTGTCATGAAGTAATCACCTGCTATGCAGTAGGCACAATCAAAATAGCAACATCACTTCCACTCAATGCAAATTCTCTGAGTTCTTCATACATTTTAGCATTTACATGTCCTTATTTGGGAACTTTTTGTCATTCTCATTTCTCATGTACTGAATTTTCAATACATTGCTCTTGTTTTCTCATTCACTGTGAAGTTTTTTATCATGATGTTTAAACATCAAGAAGGTCAATGTATCGCCACTCTTATATATCTCATCCAGTCGCTTTCTGGGGATGTTTTAGTTGTCCCTCATTTATAGTTAGGTGTGATGTTTATACTGTATATCTGCAAAATTTTTATGTGCAGAAGTCTTTGACACTTTTCTACTGAAAAAAACCCTCTTAGATTTTCTCTAGTTATACACAAATGTCACACTTTTTAATTGTAGTTGAATATATGTTTATAAATATGGAAAGGGTGAGAATCAGGAGGATCAAGACAGGCTTTACTCAGTGATGGCCAGCAATAGGACAAGGGGCAATGGGTACAAGCTGGAGCATAGGAAGTTCCATGTGAATATAAGGAGGAACTTTTACAGTGTGAGAGTGATGAAGCACTGCAACAGATTGCCCAGAGAGGTTGTGGAGTCTCCTTCTCTGGAGACATTCAAACCCATCTGGATGTGTTCCTGTGTGATTTAGTCTAGGTGATCCTGCTCTGGCAGGATGGACTCCTTGGACTAGAGGATCTTTCGAGGTCCCTTCCAACTCTGTGATGCTGTGATTCTGTGCTATGTTTACTGTTAACTGAAGCTTCAGCTCCAACAAAAAAGTGGAGTCACTGCAAATACCCTTTCTCCAAAAGCATTTACCTGAAAACAGAGAAGGAAGGATAAAGTGCTAAGCCTCATTTTATTCCTGGCAGTGTCACAAAGTGAACTGAAAAAACCACTAATATACACTCAAATTATTTCTTAGTGAATCAATAGACAGTGAAGATGGAATATTACCAGTGGTATTATTCTGAGGTTATGCTAATTTCTTAAAATGTCTTACTGACATTTAGGTTACAATACATTTTGTCGAACTTAGGAAATAGCACAGATGTATGTTTCTCAAACGGATACCCAAGGCTCATTTTATAGTTAATGAGGAGAAAGAATCATTTATAAGGTATCATTTATTTTACTCTTACACAGATATTTAGCATGGTGGATAAATCATAACCTAAAAATGTCCATTTCTCTTCACTAGCTCTATCAGAAGCCTAAGGTTATCACCTAAGGTATACACTTTTGCATAACAGATGACTAAACTTAGGATGAGAAGGATTTTCCTGAATAATTACCATTATTGTGGATTAATGTTAGTGGTTATAGCTTCACCCTGAAATCTGAAAAGTCTAATCAGTGCATCGGATTTTAGATCTTCCATTTCTAGTTCAGATAATTCTAAATAGAAAGCTTCTGAAAAGTAACATTTGTGTTATGTATTATTACTGCTTCAGCAGAAGTGTCCTTTTCTGTACCCATTGAGAAGAACATGCAAGAAAAGTGCACAAAATTCAAATGCAAATGATGTGAGAATTTTCAGCACATGGACGCTGATGCAATTTTAATTTTAAAAATTACAATAATTACAAGTGCATTTATAGGCAAAGGGCTGATGTCATGGGTAAAATAATGAATATAGGGAGAAATTCCTTCTGTGATCATACCAGTAGTGCTGAACCATAGGTAAATGCATATGCTTTCAGTTAGAACTAGAAGTGTTACGTTTTGACAATTTTAAATCAAGAATTTTGCACACACAATCAAGCCAGATGTTTAAGCTTATGCATTTACTAGGAAAAAACATACTATTTCTAGAAAAACTGTTTTTACCATATGTAATTGGTTTGTCTGCAGTTAACATTTACTTTTTTAAAAATATTAAATAATTAATAATTAAGAAATGTAATGATTTATATTAAAAATATACCTTACAACACATTTTGCCATTGCAGTGGTTTAACCCTGTCTGGAGGTCAGACGTCCACCAGAGCCACTCTGTCACTCCCCTTTTCAGCTGGATAGGGGAGACAAAATATAATGAAAGGCTTACCAGTCGATATAAAGACAAGGAGAGATCAGTCAGCAATTAATGTTACATGCAAAATATCCTCAAGGAATAAAATTAACCTAATTTATTACCCAACCAAAGGAGGGTGGGATAATGAGAAATAAAACCAAATTTTAAAAGACCTTCCCCACCCCTCCCTTCTTCCTGGGCTCAACTTTATTCCAAATTTCTTTCCTTATGAGCAGCACAGGGGGATGTAGATGGGGATTGTGGTCAGGTCATCACATGCCTCTGCTGCTCCTTCCTTCTCGGGGGCAGGACCCCTCACACTCTCCCCTGCTCCAATGTGGGATCCCTCTCACAGGAGACAGTTCTCCATGAACTTCTCCAACATGAGTCCTTCCCATGGAGGCTTCAGTTCTTCATGAACTGCACCAGCATAGCTCCCATGGGGTGACAACTTTTAAGAACAGACTGCTTCAGTGCAGTTCCCCATGGGGTCACAATTTCCCCCAGCATAACTTCTCTGGCATGGACTCCTCTCTCCACAGGCTGCAGGTCCTGTCAGAAGCTTGCTCTAGCACAGGTTTCCCACAGTGTCACAACATCCTTCATGCGTCTTCACCTGCTCTATTATGGTGTCCTCCACAGGCTGCAGGTGGAATGTCTACTCCCCATCAACTTCTATGGGCTGCAGAGGAACATTTTTCCTCTCCATCGTCTAAACCATGGGCTTCAGAGGAATCTCTGCTCTAGTGTCTGCAGCACCTCCTCATCCTCCTTCTTCACTGACCTTGGTATCTGAAAAGTTTCTCACATCTTCTCATTGCCTTCTCTGGCAGCAAAAAGTTGTGATTTGAGTTATTTTTTACCTTCATAAATGTGTTACCTTTGTGACATTACCACTACAGCTGATTGTCTCAGTCTTGGCCAGCAGCAGATCTGTCTTGGATCTGGCTGCTAATGGCTCTGTTGGACCTAGGGGAAGGTTCTGGCAGATTCTTGCAGAAGCCACCCCTGCAGCTCCTGCCCCCACTACCAAAACCTTGCAACACTGCAAACCCAAAACAGCCATGTTCTAATAAAATGAAAAGAATAAAAAAACACTGTAAATAAAAGTAGGATTTACATAGCAAAAGTACTCGTTTGATAAACTGCTACAAATTTTGCTTTCATATAGTGCAATATCTACTAAGCTGCACAAATGAGTTTGAGATTTTTTCATGCCTGGAGAAGAGTTAAATCTAGCTGCACAGTTTTTTTCCTGAAGTATCACAATTACAACAATTGAAATCTACAAGCAGAGTCTGTAACTGTCAAGTGTTAATTAAATCAGTTCAGAAACACAACTTAAAGACGACCAGATAGCAAGAAATTAGTTTGAACACTGAATTTATTCCAACCTGAATGTGAGATAATGATTGTGGTTTTTTCTTTCCTTCAGAACAGAGTAAGTATACAATTTAAAGATAAAATGTTTCCAACTTTTGCATTAAACTTCATCATTACTGTGCTTGTAACAATAATTCATGCTATTGCATTTTCATGGGCTATTTTCATTGTTGTTAATGACACTTTGTGAACATGTGAATACGCATGACTGACTGCATCTCAAGCGCAGAAGTTACTATTCATAGTGAATAATAAAATTTGTGACTTAAGAAGTTCTGTAGATCAGGGAAACAGATATTGTTTTGTGCATGGAGCAAGGTGTCCTCTATGCTAAATACACTTTAGGCAATGAAGAAATATTTCTCAAATCACAACACAAATTCTGAAACAACATACACAAAACCCCTCACCTTTCTGATTTAATGAAGTTTGGAATTCATGACATCTAATTTAGTGCCACCTCACTAAAAACTAGGAATATGAAGAAGTCTGACCCAGTTTGCCTTGCATAAATACTTAATTTTCTAAATACGTAAGGGAGGAATTCAGGTCCTCCTGCAAATTCTAGTCAGCTGGATATAGGTAACCATTAGAAAATGTTTGCCATTCCTTGCCTTGCTATTCCCCTGAGAATAGCACATGCACAGAAGTGGCCAATGAGACAAAGAATTATTGTGCTTTTGGAAACTATACAGGCATGCTAGGCTATGAGGTTTGGGTTCTCTTGAGCCAAATGGAAACAATTTGGCTTTGGAGGTGTTTGAGGTATACTACCAATGCATTGCTGCATTCTAAGAAATTTTCTGAGTTACTGGTTGAGGAAGTTCTTCTTACTTTGACCCCATGAAGCAACTTTCAGAATGGTCTGAGCAAACTTCAGCATTTTGCAAAATTTGCTAAAATTGTAAAGCATTTGCTGTGCTTCCATGCTGCATGAAATTATTAGTACTTTGGTAAGCAGAGACTTAGAGTTGGTCCTTTTACCTTCAGATCACTGCTAACTCTAGGCAAGCTAAACCAGATCAGAAATAATAGTGTTCCCTGTGTCCAGAATGGGCAAAAATATTTAAACTAAAAAAATTGGTGATAAAATAATAAAGAAGTTGAAGAGTAAAATTACTTGTCTATTTATACCATGATTAAACCAGAACTTTCTATCCAACCAACTTGCCTATTAACCCTGACCAGAAAGAAACAATCCTTTTTCTATGGAAGCAAGTATTACTTTATGAAATCAGATGTGACCCTGTTGTTGATAAATGAACATGTTCTTGATGCAATTAAGTATTAAATTATACTTTTATTTTTAGTGAGCACAGTTTTTGGTGGGTTGACCCTGGCTGGACATCAGGTGCTCACCAAAGTCAATCTATCACTCCCCTTCTCAGCTGAACAGTAGAAAGAAAATATAGCAAAAGGCTTATGGGTTGAGATATGGACAGGAGAGAGATATCACTCACTCATTACTGTCATGGGGAAAAACAGGCCAAGTTTAAGAAAAATAATTCAATATATTGCCAAACAAATCAGAGTAGGATAATGAGAAAATAATAATAATAAAAAAATATTAAAAACCAGATTCTGCTCCCCCTGCCCTCCTTCTTTCCAAGCTTAACTTTATTTCCAAATTATCTCCCTCCTTCCCCCCAGTGTCACACGGGAATGGGTAATGCGTGTTATTTATCCCACATTGTCCCTACTGCTTCTTCTTCCCAAGAGGAAGGACTCCTCACACTGTTCCTCTGCTCCAGCAGAGGTACCTTCCATGGGATGCATTCCTTCAGAAACAGGCTGCTTCAGCACAGGTTACCCACAAAGTCACAGCAAATAGCTCTGGCATAGGGTCTTTTCTCCATGGGCTGAAGGTTCTGCAGGAACTTGCTCCAGCATGGGCATCTCACAGGGTCACAGCCTCCCTCAGGTATCCCCACCCACTCCAGCATGGGATCCCCCATGGGTATCAGGTGGATATCTGCTCCACCATTATCTTCCATGGGCTACAGGGAGACAGCCTTCCTGGAATGTCTATGGCCTGCCTGGGAATCTCTGTTTTGGCACCTGTAGCACCTACTTCCTCTCCTTATTCACCGACCCTAGTATCTGTAGAGTTATTACTCTCACTCCTCTCTCCAGCTGCAGTTGTGCAGGGTTTTTTTCTCTGCTTCTTAACTATTTTGTCTCAGAGGTGCTACTACCCTTGCTGATGGTCTTAGCCTTGGCCGGCAGTAGGTCTGTCTTGGACCTGGCTGGTATTGTCTCAGTTGGACATAGGGAAAGCTTATCACAAAAGCCATCCCTGCAGACCCCTGCTAGCAATACCTTGCTACACAAACCCAATGCACATCTATCGGCTTTTTATCATGTAGATTTCTAGTAAATTGAACTAAATTAATATGTAAACATTAGAGATGACTCAAAGGGGAGCTTGAGGGTGATAATCGTGTGGAGGAATGAATGAAAATCTTTGGGTTTTGTCATTAAGAAAATGTGCAGATTTTGTGATGTAACCTTCACTTTGCATTTTCCTCTTTGAAGTGTTTCCACCCACTGAGCACTGCATTTTCTTTCTCCTATGCATTGACAGGTATATGTGGCACAAGCACCTAAAACTCGATTGCTGTGGAACAGGGAAAGAATATGAATTAATCTTCTCAGAAAATGTGTTCATGATTATGGATAGATGCCTACTAAATCATCCATTGTATGTCACTGCTCATTGTAAATCTAATGGGCTAGTAACTCACAGCCCAGTTTTGCTAGGATATTAATGATGAAGTCCTATTTAAAATAAAATAGAATTAAGTACTATCAGTCTTAAATTGGTGGAATAATGTTACAGTCAGAATATTAATGACATTTGTATCAAACAGTGTTAATGTGTGACAACAAACTGCCTGCCTCATGGAACCTAGCCTCCTTGTCTTCCTTGCCAACTGTCACAGCCTTCACCCTTTCTGTCACTGGGCTGATGACAGGACAAATTTACTCCCCATCTTGGAATTGTCTGATTAATCCTTGCATACTGCTGGCTGCTGGCTGCAGATTCTCAGCCTGTTTGTATGACAATCTACTGCAAAATGTCAATCAGAATATACCAAATCATGAAATAATAAGGAAATATGAATAATTAATAAGTTTTCAACAGAAAAATACACACCCCTGCTGAAATACTGCTGATACATCTGCTTTTATCTCATGGACAGTTTCAGACCCCTAACTCAGGAGTCTTTCCTTCAGTGTTAAAGAAGAAAAAGAGTTGGGAGAAAATGTTGACCTTACAAGAACAGAGGAGAAAGTATTATGTAGCAATAATGCATATTTCCCTGTTTCCTGTTAATTCTCAGTTCTCACCTTCCTTTTCTTTTTCTTTTGTGAAGAACTGCAAGTCTGTCTGCACATAAATGTTCAGAAATTGTTTTAATCTGAAGATGTCTTCTTTCTGCTTTACTGTCAGAAATTCTGTGGTGTTTTGGCCCCAGCTCATAACCAAGCACCACATGGCCACTTGCTCACACTTTCTCCTACAAGGGGCTGACGACAGAATGGAAAAGGAAAACTTGTGGTCTGAGATAAAGACAGGTCAATAGCACAACAAAGGAATTGAATAATAATATTAATAGCAGTAATAAAATAATAAAAGTAATAACAATAACAGTAAAAATAAAACAAGAGATGCACAAATGCAGTTGTTCACCATATGCAAAAAAGAACCTAACCCACTGTCCAGTCTATTTCCAAGAAGCAATCCTACCTCCTGTCTAGCTCCCCCAGTTATACACAGAGCATGACGTTTTATGGCAGGGAATATCCCTTTGGCCAGTCTGGGTCAGCTGTCCTGGCTGTGTTTCCCAGGTTCTTGTGCACCAGTCAGGGTCTGAGAAGCTGAAAAGTCCTTGATTTAGTATAGATACTGCAACTACCCAGCAACAACAAAAAACATCAGTGTGTTATCAACATTATTCTCATCTTAAACCCATAGCACAGCACCATACCAGGTACTAGAAGGAAAACAGACTTCATGAGTCCAGAAACCTGTCTGTATCTGTACTTCGTTGACAGATAAAAGGTAGACTATATGCCTCTTTTTTTTCTTTCCAGTCACAATGTTATGCCCAGGGGACTGTACAAGACCAGTCCTTCAAGTGCTGCAGACTTCTGTAAAGGTTACTCTGTCAATCTGTGTAAGGCACAATAACAATTAGATAGCTGTAATTACCCATAAAAAACCCAAAAAACAACAAAAAACCCCCCGTCACTACTTTATATATATTTACAAGTGTGGCAAAAAGTCTTTTTTTTCATTCTGTTTTTACTGCAAGTAGTCCATAAACTACAAAAATGTTGGTTTCTCTTCATTATACCCGTCTTGACACTTTTTTCCTGGTACTGACCTTTTCTAGTGTAAATTAATTACCTGATCAGATTACTCATTTTAGTAAGTAGCATATATTTAGGGATGAAATTCTTTCATTATATGCTCTGATCCAAATCCTCTTTTATTCAGTTCCTTTTGTGAAACAGGAGCACATACCTACAATGCATCTACATGCCAGGAATTTGCCATGAAATTTGAATCCCCAAATGGGACAGTTTTGGCTGAGGCTGTTCCTGTTCTAGCCTAACTGGTAGATGAGAGCTTTGTGTTTAACTACATATTGTCATGCTGTGTATCATTCAGAATCCATGTCCCCTGCCTCCAAGGTAACTAATGTCAACAATAGACCATTATATAAAAGATAGCTGGTGGTGACAGTGCCAATGGACGCACTTTGTAAAGTGACTGTGACTACTGTGTGTCTTGCTGAACTCAGGGCTGTCACTACACATTAGGAATGTGCTGAACACAGGAGTGATAGGTTCCCCTGTGGACTTAGACAATGCCTTGTGCTGTTTCTGTATGGCTCTGATATTTAAGTAACAGTTGAGTTTCTAGGAATTCAGTTTGTAGCACTAGCACAAATACCTAAATTCGTGTGTCTTAAGATCTGCGCTGTCCAAGAAGGAGCTGCCAGTTAATTTAAAATTCCCTTGAGGTTATCCTGAACTTGTAAGCAGGCTGGCTGAGTCATTGTTTTGAGTTCAAGAACTTGTCTTCAACTGTCTAATTCCAATGTTAAGGAAAATTTTGACAATTTACGTCTATCCATTTATATATTTATGCTTTGTTTCCCATTCTGTGACACAGCTACTTTAGGAATATAGTACCTTTCTTACAGTTTTCTGAGATTACATGCTTAAAAGTTTCAGAAATGCTTTTGGTATGAATGGAAGGTCCAACTGGTAAATGCAACTAGAGCTCCATCAGTGCCAGTAAATTAAAAGAGTGATGACAAATGAAATATGTCTGGCCTGGGCAAACCAGCAGTCTCCTAAATAATTAACATACTTGTATGAGAAACTAGGATATTTCAGGTCTCTTTCTATTTACTGGTTTGCAAGCTAAAAGAAATTGTCAACACAGATACTGCCACTTCTGTATTTCCTGGTTTAACTGCAGCCAGCAGCTATACACCACACAGCTGCTCACACATACCCTACCACACTCAGTGGTACGGGGAGAAAATTAAAAAAAAAAATAATTAAAATCATCTGTTGAGATAAAAACAGTTTAATATGAAAGAAGAATAAGATAATAATAATGATAGCAATACTACTACAACTGCTACTATGACTATGACTACAACTACTACTACCAACATACAAAACAAATGACGCACAGCACAATTGTTCACTACCTACCGATACCAAGCTAGTCCTGAAGCCACGGTGCTGCCCTTCAGTTAACTCCCTCCAGTTTATGTACTGAGCATGACATAATTTGGTATG
>VZTU01013313.1:521-48973 GCA_013400835.1 Zapornia atra
TTCCTTGTGAGCTGCTTGAGCAAATTGTGTAATCTCAGAGGCTGGGTAAATGAAGCAGATGATAGACAAATGGACATTTTGTTTAGGGCTGTTTGTTGAAAGGTCACTGCACATCTTTAATTTGGCAATATACTCACTACGGCTGGATTTTTGCAACTTGAATAAGCTAGAAATCGCTAGTTCCAATGCATACTGTTAAATCTTCATCATGAAACAGCTTTATCACAAAGTTTTCTGTGTTGCAGTGCAGCCTTCTAAACGAAAATATTTTTTTAGTTTACTCTTTTTTCTTTAGACTGTTCAAGAAAAATCAAAAGCATCTAATCTAGGACTATGTCTTACTTCTTTTTAATTTCTTCTACCTATCAGTTGTAAAAGGCTCTGTCTGGCAAGAAAAGAGTCAAGTCAAAACTCATGAGGCCTAAGGAGAAGTTCTTATTTGCTGTTATATTCATTTTGGGTTTAAAAGGGCAACCCTGGTTTTACAGAACTGAAACAAATACAGATCCCGATTGTAGTTGTTATCAAGTTAGACTAAAGACTTAGAAGCACATCTCTTGTGCTGTCCTTCTTCCTGTAGTCCCAGTATTGACCTTGGTATAATTTGCCAAGATCTTTAGCAATCTGGAGTATCCAAAGTGTCACAACGCTCAAATTCTTCATTTTCTGCTTAAAAGCAATAAATGACTTTCAGATACATTTTAAAATTTTTGTTAGCTCCCTTTTACATGTATGCACCATAAAAGTAAAAATCAAGGAAGGACTCTTAGTCTGCAGAAGCTGAGTAAATAATTTCCTGCTTTTGTAGTTTTCAACCATCTGTCTGCAATTCATTCACTGTCTTAACGCTCCACATCAGTATTTTTTTCTAACCAAAGTGGGGGAAAAATCTATTTTCTTAAAAGTTTGGCATATTCTGATGAGATGAAGCACACTAATTGAATAAAAAAATTATGATTATGGTTCTATCCCTCATTTTATTTGCTCTTTTCCTCCCACTCATTTCAGATGGTAATTGCAGCTTTTTGTACAAGAAAACAAACTTGTATAACAAGTAATATGTTATTTATATCATTCTATTACATCTGGGGAAAGAGGAATATCTAAAATATTTTTATTTTTTTAATGAGGCATCTCTTGTTCACTAGAACAACCTTTGTAAAAATACTAGGAAATAAATAAAGGATGATGTTTTGAAAGTAGTATAGTATGTGTACTCAGGAAGACAAAGGCAGAGAAGGAATTTACGTATTAATAAAGATGAGAAATGGGCTAGATGACCCAAGAATTATTCAGTGTCCTGATGTATAATGCCTATTGCTTATACAGTATTGTTATATCTGATTCAAGTCTAAGTGTAGAAAATGATCCGTCTGTATCCTACCAACTATTGGCACAAGATTCTGTCAAGATTTTGTCTTTTCTTCTGAGCTAAAATTTGTCCATATGTATTTTCATCCAGTTACAAATATTTGTGCTTCCTTACATGATCATGAATGTTTCCTTTGTGTCCTTGCCTTTCGCATTTATGTGTACACATTTACTGAATAGCTTAGTTGGTCTGTCTGTTGTATTGCAGACCAACCCAAAGAACAGGCAAAACTCAATACTAAAAGAAAGTAATTTTGGATTACAAAGTAAAGAATGGAAAATTTAAGGCATTTCAGATTTTTAGTTAGCCATGCAACCTTTTCAACAATGTAAAAACAAATTATATAATGTAGGAAATCTAAAATCATGTACCTTGAAAGTCTCGAGAGAGAGGGAAAGCAAAAACATGAGATAGAAATCAAATGTACTGGAGCAATGTTATCTGACCTTCTGCCCACCCTTCTTACCACAATGCTCTGCATATTGTATACACACCCCATTTACTTTTAAAGATGGTCTTTATTAGAGGAAAATGCTTGTAAATTAGAGCTGAATGTTGATTTAAATGGAAGATAATAAGAAATGGGAAAGACCATAGCCTTTTGTGGCTTACACAGCCCCTCATATCAATAAAGGGATGAACATGACACAAGGACACACATATATATCATTCTTTTCACTTCATCTGATTGGACTGCCACATGGCACAAAATAGCTTCTTGTTGCTTATCTGCTTCATAGTTTCTTGTTTTCTGTTCTACACGATATTCGAGAATAACTAAAGTAGGAAAGATTATTAACTTGATTTGGGTTTTTTTGGATGTCTTTGTGATTAGACAAAGAATGTAATTAGAACTGGTAAGGAAATTATTCTCTTTTTTTTAAAGAAAACAAATACTTATTTCTTCAAGTTTCGGTGCTTTTTTGGTTTTAGACCTAACCACTGGTAGTCAAATCACATCTCAACTTAGAGATCATTGAAGGCATGTTTTTTTCTGGTATGTATGTTGAAAGAGGGTAAGTGTCTACAGATTTACTAAATATTGAGCAGACTGCAGAGTCAATTATTTCAACCACTTATATTTTAAGAGATTTGTGTGGTTGTGAAGCATCCTGGCTTGTATCAGAAATAGCGTGGCCAGCAGGTCTCCCCTGTACTCAAAATTGGTGAGGCCATACTTCAAATACTGTGTTCAGTTTTGGGCTCTTTACTACAAGGCAGACATTGAGGAGCTGGAGCAGGTCCAGAGAAGGCCAACAAAGTTGGCAAAGTATCTACAGCACAAGTGTTATGAGTGGCTGAGGTATCTGGGGTTGTTTAGGTTGGAGAAAAAGAGGCCAAGGAGGGGAGACCTTATCTCTTTCTCTACAACAACCTGAAATAAGTGTGTAGCCAGGGGCTTGTTGGTCTCCTCTCCCAAGTAACAAGCGATAGGACAAGAGGACTTGGTCTCGAGTTGCACCAGGGGATGTTTAAATTAGATGTCAGGAAAAAATTTCTTCATCTAAAGGGCTGTCAAGTATTGGAAGTGACTTCCCAGGGAAATGGTAGAGTCACCACACCTGAGGCTATTTAAAAGATGTGTAGATGTGGTGCTTAGGGACATGGCTTAGCGGTGGACTTGGCAGTATTAGGTTAACAGTTAGACTTGATGATAATAAAGTTATTTTCAAACCAAAATGACTCTATGATTCTATGACTAATGAGTGATAAACAGCACATGTATAAACTGTGTTGTTTATTTTCTGTTCCCACACAGTGTCCTTGAACAACATTTTCTTTCCATTCAGTATTTACTCCTCCAGGTTCTCTGATTTAAACATTTTTCCTTTCTAATACCTGCACAGAGGAGTCAAGGGTTCTTGACCTTTTTAACACACTAGATGGTCTGTAAAGGAGAAGGAAAGCAAGAAGAAAATTCTTGCCAGCATTGCTTTTCACTAAAGCCTTCCGCTAAGGTTGTGGCACACACAGTACAAGTTATCTTGAAGTAAACTTTAGTGCAAATGTATCACTAAACATACCACATTAGCAAATACATACACTGCTCATGGTAATGATAAAACAAGTACCTTTCCCTAAGAAATTCAAGAATGTGAGTGTCCTGCAGAATGAGCTCACACATAGACATAGTTACAGTGGACGCTGATGCACTGTAAGTTCACATCTCGGACTGCCTACCAGTAAGCCCTTCACATTGTGCTCAGGCCCTAAGGAAAGTGAACTTAAAAGGCTGTAAAAACGAAAGCTCAACAACTCATAACAGTGGAATAAGTTACGAAACAAGCAATGAGAAGTTATTCCATACCAGCATTGGAAAAATAGTTTAGTAGAGAAAAATGTGTCCAACTTGCATTGACATAGGCTTCTATGTTAATTTAGTATTGGGGTGTGGGGGTTTTTTTGTGAATATTTTCTCCCAGCTCAGAATATATGTGTTTTGAACTTCATTTCCTGTGAAATAACACCCCCAAACTATGGCATTCCTTTGTGAGTGGCCATGTAAACATAAAGAATATATCCCACTTTACACAGTTTTCCATCTTGACTCCCAATCCTACCCTTTGCAGTGTGTGAGTGAAACAAATTGCATAACTGAGCTTTAATAACTAGGTCTCACAAAGGTTAAGAGCAAAAATAAGGAGAGAGATGCAAGGGCTTTTCTCCGGGTCACTTATTTACGGAGAGGAGATAGGTTTCTGCCACTCCAGCCCTTGAACCCCTGGATGCCTCCTACACCTACACCCTCTGTTGAAAACTATTTGGATTTCTTTATGTATAGAAAGGGCACATTGCTCACATTGGTGACATTCAAAATGGGGGGCATGCCTAGGGAGTATGCCGATTCCATTTAATTATATGCAGATAATTGAGATAATTAAACAAGGAATCATGTAAATTCAGACACTCTCTATAGTCCTGCACATCCACACACTATTTCCCACACTTATTTATGTGGTCCAAGTTGCCCTTTAGACTAACTTACCCATGTTAGACAGACTTACTCCCTTGTCTCCAGCTACCTTCTTTCACTTTTATATACTATGAAGAAATTGTTTCTTGCTATGTTCATGTTACCTACCTAACATTTTACCAGCTTCTTTTTTGTTTTAAATACCATAGATATAATTCTTAGTTTGAGTTTATTCTCCATGTAATGAATCTCCCATTTTTATTCTTTCTTACTTAGAGAAAGGGGTAGACAAAGGATACTATACTGTAGGAGCCAGACTGATCCGGCTGGAGGATAAGGTAAGTGCATGAAAGCTTTTTTTTTTCCTCCTGAGTAATGATATCTGATCTACAGACATGCAAGATAGTATCTTGGCATGATTTACTTCAGAATTACAGGGCACCATAATAAAGAATAATATCCTAATTTTTGTAAGGGAGTTGATGAAGTATCATGTGCATGTTGTTCGGTATTAACCGTTTACCTGCCATACAGATCTGGTTCTTGATTTTTCAAATGCACCACTTTCATGTTGAAGCCAAATCACACATCTTGAAATTAACTGCTGTGAACTGACAAGGTGTTCGTCATTCAAGAATTTGTAAGTTAAACAGAAAAACTGGTATCAGGAGCCTTTGTAAATAGCAACAGTTGATATCTCAGTGAATAATCTTGAGGTTCTTTAATGTTCACTGCATTTTTCCCCTGTGCAGTTATCTTTGCATCGACTCTGCCCGTCTCCCACTGTCTTCTCTCCAAGAATACGTTCATCTTTGTTATTAATGACAGTTACTTAGAAGTATACCTAAAGGCCAAAGCTCAGTGAGGCTCTGTTGTTTTAGACCTATTCCAAACATCCTCAAGAGCTTTTCCCACTCAAGCGATGACAAAAACACAAGTTTGCTTAAAACTAGCAGTCCATTTCTCTAATAGTTTTTTGGTCAGTTCTCTTACCTCCCCCTAAAACCTGGCAATTGATGCTATGATGTTAAAAGACAGATTTTCTTTTAATTTAGTTTTCTTGGACAGTGTCAGATAATCAGCTTCACAGACAAAAATTATCTGAATTACACTTTAAAGTGGATTGGTCCTTTGTGTGGGGACACTGTCATTCAAAGTGAAAATGGCTTTTGTTCCTATTAGCTTAATTCACTTCAAAAGAGATATATTGCTCTCTAGCTTCTGTATATTCTGTAAATTCACAGCACTAGTTCATTCAGATTTCTTGAATATTCATATATAGAGAAACCCACGATCCAGATTTGAAAATTCAGCAATAAAAGTGTCAGTGGTAACAGTTAGATTACTTTGTGTGAAAAATGTTGCTAGTATTGTAAATACTGACGGAAGCAGTTGTTCATGGTCTCTTGACTGCTCCATATTTATGAAGAAGAGAGGTCAGAAAGTTATTAATGCCCCTGGCATTGGTCCAGCTCTAGCACAGTATGCTGTGGATTTGATAACTTTTTGTTTCAAAGCCTCATCTAGCTTCTTACTGCTTGTAAGTACCACACAGGTATCTTGATGTAAGAAGCAGAGAGTTATGGGAGATGCCAGTGTACACGGTAAATGCTGCAGTGAATGATCTCTATTGCAGATATCTGCTTATGCTCTGCACAAGGTTTCACCTTCTCTTGTCAAATGTCTATTGTGGGTGTGTGGTAAACAGCCTGTAGCAGGGATTCACAACAATGTTCTCAGAATAACAGTCATGCAAGTTAAAAAAAACCCCTGGTATAGCCATCTTAACATCATCTAAGCATAATCTAAATATAGTTGCTGCAAGCTCAAACCATTACTAGGGGCAAGACTTAGCTGCTGTCTTGTTTGAAGAATTAATCTCTCTACTCATTGTTCTGCAGAAAACAAATAGAAGGGAATAAAATATGTCAAAATATTTTCAGAAGATGGCTCTGTAAAAGATGTTCAATCACTGCAGTTTTCTTTATGTTCTCAGGCCAAACTACAAATGTAAAATCAAATGCCAGAGTCTGATGGAACCCAAGGCATTTGTTCTTTCAGTACAAGTTAGACCGTCTTTAGGTGTAGAGGGCTTCATTCTCATATCCCTGTGAAGAAAGTAGATGCAGTGCACAAAAAGGGCAAACATTTGTTGTGATGGTTTGTTTGGGGGGTTTGGTGGTGTGGTTTGTTTATTTTTTTATTTGCACCTTTTTGGCACAGTAGCGTAAAATATATATGTTTACATAGTGAAAACAAAGTTAGGCTTCTCAGATATCTCTATTTTAATAAGACAATAGAAACTACCGCATCCTGCTGTCAAACTGCTTCCCCTGAGCTATTTTCCCATGCCTCGTGGGCTCTCCTGCTTTAATAGTTCACTGTGAAGTAGCTGTTATGTGCCCGAATGTGAAACAATATTGGAGTCAGGAAGGACAAGCTGGGTTTCAACCTCTGAGGAGAATAAATGAAGCAAGGGCATGTCTGACATCAGGCTCCAGCTGGTGGTGAAAAATGATCTCCCCCTTGGAACTAGAAAACCTTTGGGATCAGCCTCTTCTCCCTGGAGAAATTTTTTTAATATTCAGTCACCCAGTATAGTTATGGCAGCCTCCCAACTGCGTGACACGTCTGATAAAATGACACATTTTTGGACAAAGGCCAGTGGGTGTAGATTGATAATAATGCAGTGCGGGTTTGAACGTTTCATCTGCTTAAAAATCTGTATCAATAAGATATTAGTACACCTCTAGCCCGAACTGATCTTTCCCACCAGCATTTTCCAGTTCATTTATTTTAGTCATTTCTCCAAAAGGGAATCAGACTGTAATTCACCCATTCAGAACTATGCATTGTTCTGCACAAAACCTAATTACCCTTTTTATAAATTTTGAGAGAGTAGGAGGGAGAAGGAGACATGTATATTTCTGATGGTTTAGCTGAACTTCCTTCCCTTTAGAGCTTTGCTACTATTTGAGTTGAAATGTGGGATTGGCTGCGTAGAAGGCATAGACGCAGATCTCTGAAGTGGTTGCTTAGTGATAAAAGCTTTGAGGCAAAAACTTTTCAAAGATTCAGAGATAGCGGCCTTCCATTCATGTGGCATAAGTGGTGTTGCCTGCAGCCTCCCTTTTGTGACCATCAGGTTCTGCACGTCCGTTTAAGGTAACAAGGAAGAGGCAAGAACAAGTTTGTGTAGGGCAAAGCACCATGCCCATTCACCATAAAGCAGAGTTGAGATACACTCACATCGCTTCCCTTCTGAACATTGCTCAGCTGATTGGAAAGGGACAAAATGCATGGTGGCCGTTTCTACACGATACTTAAAACTCTTTTTATGAACATTTGTGCCATGTAAGGCTTTACACCTTTTGTAAATACAGCGTGTTGTATAGCGTAAGTTTACCTGTAACACCTTTTAACCTGCTTTTCTGAGTAGTCTAGAAAAAACCTTATTTTGTTGTGGTCAGCGTAATAACCGATCGTGGTTCTTTTTATAAAAAACACTGAGATGATCAGAGAAAGAATGGGGCTTCTTTCCCAACACGTGGGGTGTGCCATTTGGCCGACCCTTTCTTTAGTTCGATGGCAGGGTTTAATTTTAAATTGCGGTATGTAGCCATTGACAGATTCTTTTGAAATGTATTAAGAGGGAGATTGGTTCCAAGATGATGTTCTAGAGCTGGCATTAGTTTCTTTTCAAAATTGTAAACTAATGCTTCTTTATGATGAAATGAGTATTCTTTCTTTCTTTTTTTTTTTCTCCTTTTCTTTTCAAAATTAGAAACAAAAATCGTGGTGTGCTATGTCAAACTGCATGGCAACCTATAAATAAAAACAGGAGAGAAAAGAATCTACAAATGAAAGTTTAGAAGGGACAGCTGTGTTGTCTTTGAAAAAGAAATCTATTAGGTATTTTTATAATTATATGGCAGTCTTCTTTATGTGGTATTTACAGTTATGATTTACGTCCATATTACCATAACTATTCCCATACTTATAGACAACATGTGATAATGCTGGGAGCCAAAAGCAACCATTTGGTAGCATTTAAAAAATGCAGAAACACTAAGAGAAAACAGGGCAGTAAAGCAGAACCCTTCTGAGCTTCATCCATCTGAGTAATGTGAGCCAGAGCAAAAGTGTCATCCAACATAAACAAATGTAGAGGTTGGATTGTGGTGGTAAACTCTCTTTTTACCAATTTAAACACTCGTTTTAAAGCTGGGAGTTAAAAAGATGGGCTCAGAGAAGAGTGGTGTTTCCCTATCATCTTATTCCTCCTGCCAAACAATGGAGAGATGGATGTTAGTGAACCTGACTCCTGCTGTGATTACATCAAGAGTCATTAAATAGTAAATTATTTATCATGACAGTGCCTGTAAGCACCACCATAGTAAAGGCCCTGTCAGAATTTCCATTATAAACCCCTAATTTGTGGGTGGGGTGATGGGCAAATCTGAACTGCATTTAAAAAAAAAAAGGGGAAAGAGGGAAAAAGCTGAAAATTGGTGCACAATGAGTCAGTTGCAAAATGAGTGTGCTACATTTTTGAGGTTTCAAGAATATCTCTGAAATAAACCCAACAAAATAATCTGTTAAAAAAAACATGTTTTGGCATTAAGGTGTTTGTGGATTGTTGGCCCCTAGTTCCTTAAAGACTGACTCATTCCATAATGTAAAGCTTTTCAGATGGCTTTTTGCAAAAGGGCATTATGCCAATTTTCCTTGCTACTAGACCGGGCTGATAACACTTAGAAGTAACTGAGACACACCGCTGTTCCTTCTTCTAAATAGAAAATAGATTTCATCCTGGACCTCTGTGCTTTGCTGATACCTATGAACACTGCGGATTTTTGGAGCATATCTTCTCAAGACAAATGCATGTCACTCAATAATTAACACAGCTAATATGACTTGCAGTCACTAGTATGTCCTGTGCAGAAGTCGTATTGTTTGTTGTCTGTGTTCTTTGAGCCTGCCAGGTCCAGCTCCAGGCGGCGGACAGGAGGTTCACAGGGAAAGGCGCAGTGGATGTGCATTTGGAAAGGGATCCCAGTAAACACAAAGCCCAGTCTCGTTCATGTCATAGCAGTCCAGCACAAATCGATTGACTCCACACCGTACCCAAGTCATTAGATTATTATTTTTATGCTATACCCTAATTAAAAACAAGCCAAATTATGCTTTCATTTATGCCAATGGAGTTACTCGGGATTTATGCAGGTGTGAAATGCAAGGAGTTTCTTACATGGTTTTAAACAAGACTCCAGCTCACATGTAGTGTGTTGACCCAGGCTGGACACCAGGTGCCCACCAAGGTGTTCTGTCACTCCCCTCCTCAGCAGACCAGGGAGAAAAAATATAACAAAAGGTCAAGACAGAGACAGGGAGAAATCACTCCCCAATTACTGCCACAGGCAAACCAGATTTGACTTGGGGAAAAATATATTACCAATAAAATCAGAATAGGATAATGAGAAAATAAAACCTAAATCTTCAAACACCCCCCAGAAACAAACACACACCCTTTCCTTCCCTTCATCCTGGGCTTAACTTGCAAATTCTCTTACTCCTCACCCTGAGAGTACAAGGGGCACAGGAAATGGGGGTTATGGTCAATTCATCACACATTGCCTCTGTTGCTCCTTCTTCTCAGGGGAAGGCCTCCTCATACTCTTTCACCATTCCAGCATATGGTCCTTCTCATGGCAGACAGTCCTCCACCAACAGCTCCAATGTGAGTCTTTCCCACAGGCTGCAGTTCCATGGGGTGCAGATATTCAGGACCAGACTGATCCAGCAACAGGTCCCTCACAGAGTCACAAGTCCTGCCAGAAGACCTGCTTAGGCATGAACTCCTCTCTCTGTGAGCTGTAGGAGCTCGCTCCAGCATCAGCTCCCCACAGGGTCACAGCATCCGTCAAGGGCAACCACCTGCTTCAGGGTGGGGTCCTCCATTGGCTGCAGGTGGATCTACTCCACCATCAATCTCCACGGACTGCAAGGGGAGAGCTTGCCTCACCATGGTCTTCTCCACTGGCTGCAGAGGAATATCTCTCTCTCTCTAGTGTCTGGAGCACCTCCTCCTCTTCCTTCCTCACTGTCCTTGGTGTCTACAGTTGTTCCTTTCACTTATTTTTACTCCTGTCTTCTGACTCATGCTGATATTGTGCAGGGTTTTTATCCCAGGGGTGCTACCACTATCATTGATGGGCTCAGCCTTGGCCAGTGGTGGGTCCATCTTGGAGCTGGCTGGCATTGGCTCTGTTGGACTCAGGGGAACCTCCTAGCAGCTTCCCACAGAAGCCAGCTCTGTAGCTCCCCATCCAATAGCAAAACCTTGTAATGCAAACCCAATACATCATGTCATCGCATCTTCCTCAGTTGGAGTGAATTAACAGAGATGAGGGGAGAGCAGAAATGGGGACTCTAAAAGTTCAGAATTAATCTGAGTTAAATTATATTTTACATCTATTATGTCTAAGTGAATCTTTGTGGTATGCTGCGGGTTTAAAGTACCATATAACTAAAGCTGTGCATGCATTTTTATACTGAAGCATCAAGATATGTTTTTAATCTGAAATCCAAGTAATGCTGATTTAACAGCTTAGATCTCAGCTGAGCAACTTTCCTACTTTGCTAGCTGACTTCTCAATGCAGAGAGGAACTGTTGCAGCCTCTGCTGCTTTAGACTATCTAGGACGGTTTTATGCTTCTCCACTAAACCTTGCTCAATACGGGTGAGAGGGAAAGGCTGTTTTTGAGTTGCCTGGTTGTGGTAATAATGTCTGAAGGATCAGGCAAAAAATAAGACCAAACTCTGATATACCTTTCAAGCAGAAAGAAAGAAGAGATAGATCATATGTTCTGAAGCGTATCTGAAACAATCCTGCCTGGATTTTTCCCTTGTGGTTCATGTTATGAGCCTTATCATATGTGGTACAAGGTAGCACCCTCCTATTATTAAGGTGGTATAGCACTTTCAATTTTAAAACTCTATTTTCAGTTGTTTGCATCTTTGCCAAGCTTTAGCCATCTGGGCTACAGTTTTCCAAGGCAGTTGTCTGCCTCAGGCTGACATTTTTTTGAAAATTTATATGTCAGTGTAGGTCATCCTTTCTATATCACAGTAACCTGACCCACTGTGAAGATTCCCCCTAAAGTAAACATAAAAATGTTGATGGAAAACACTTGAGCTTCTTCTAAATCTGAGCAAGAAAATTGGACAGAAACAGAGTATTATCTGCCAGTCTTGAGACCCACAGGCCTGATCCAAAACATAGTGAACTCGGCAGGAGGCTTTCACATTGATCAGGCCCTGATTTTTAACGGGTGAGGGAGCAAAGAGTTTCACATAGCGAACGTTTGCCAGGACGCAATTCACCACCATAAATCAAACGCTAAATAATTCCAAAGCCCAATAAATGAGCATGCAGATGGCAGTGTCTGCTCCCCAGTGACTGCACTGACTGTTGATTAGGATCCAGCTCAAATAGTTTGATCTCATTTATAGCCATCTCAAGGATTGCCGTGATTAGGAAATTGGTGCAGTCTAGTTGCTTTTCTGCTCTCTTGGCTGAAACTGTTCTGGTGGAACCAAAACCACCCAGCAAATCCTGCCCATGAGACCTTGGAGAATGTCAGGGCAGGAAGGGAAACAGAGGCATACAGCCCAAAATCAGTCTGCAGCTACTTTACATTCAAAAAGATACAGAGAGAGCCGCTTGTAGGAGATGTACTACGCTATACTAACCCTTCTTGAGGAGAGCACACAGATTAATTGTGAATACCATCCAAGATAGAAGTAGTAAAGTGATTTAGGTGTGCTGGTAAATAACGGAGCCTTTGGGGAAGAGAATCTTTCACAGGCTGTTAGGATGTTGGAAATTTAATCTATAGTGATGTGCTGGAGCTGTATAACCTGCAGTGAAAAGGTCCCGGAAATAGCAACTTTGACCACAAAGGCCTGTCCGTCTCTCCCTGTTCTCCACCAAAACCTTCTAAGTATCACAACTGGTTTTAACTGAAATTGAGAAAGGGATTGTGATCTTAGAGATGTTGATTTCCTGTAAGTTTCAGAGAAAATAAGTGCCTGGGTAGAGGATAGACACTCTAATCCCTCTGCTCCCAGAAGAAAAGACGGTAGTGTGAGCAGGGCTCTATTCAGGTGCCAGAGAGTCCGGCCACAAACGTATAGGAAACAAAGCTCTGTTAGTTGTATTGGTCATGAAGCAGTGGCACAATTTATTTACTATTGCTGGGTTAAAAAATATATATTTTTGCCTTAGGAATATTTTGGAGATCTTGACGTAATTTTTTTTTTTAATACTAAGTCAAATCGTCTCAGAAAGATCTTTGACCTGAACTTCCAAAGAATGACAGAAATCAGATTGGCTATAAGTATTTTTGCTTCTACCTTTTCTAATTTTTAAAAGATTATTCTAAATTAACATAAAGTTCTAAACGATCTGTCATCCTGTTCCCCCAAACCAAACCATTTAATTTAGAAATGTGAAAATAGAATATTTCAACAATTATTCTAGCTTGTTCATATGAAAATTTTAAAAAATATAAGTTCACTAAATCTGACTTTTGTTATGAACAGATTTTTTTTTTTAATTGTTGTTGGAAATGAATTTCATTTGAGCAGTTTCCAGTTGTTGTCAATATTAAAAAAATTAATTTAGGAAGCTATTTACAAAAACAGATTTTGTAGCTGTTGGTTATGGGTGTATGCTGCAAGGTGTCATATGCTATGGAACTCTATTTTTATTCATATACTAAAAGAAAGTATTTTAGATTTTTCACTTCAGTGCGACTATCTGAAAATCAGAATTGGAATGAAATACTCTGATTTTTCTGAGCATTTCAGTTGAGCCAATTTATTTCTAATTTTTTTGTTAAAATTTTATTATTTCATTCTCTTTCTGAATGTAAGACATTTCAGCATCACGAAGAACTCACAGAGAACACAGAGAGTACAGAGAAATTTTTCTGTAAGAAAACGAGTGGTTTTTTCCCCTAGTACTCCTTCCTTCAGAGTTACTGTGGTTGTTGCATCTACCACATTATTCAAATCAGTAATTTAAAGGGCAATTTTAATATTATTTGAATGCTGTGTAATATTGGAAGTACACTGGAAAAACCCAGATTTATTTGATTCAAATGGTTCCTGGCTTAGCAGGTGGATTTATATTTCACTCAAGAACTGCAATGCTGAGTCAGAGCAAACATCTCTTAAGTCCTGGATCTATTCTGTTGTTGCTGGTGGCCAATATCAGATGATAAGTGATGGACTAGAAGAATAGATTGGGTGTTTGCAATGGATTAAATGCAATAAGCAGTATGAGGAATACTGGCGTTCAAGACCAGTTACAGGCTGACACAACTCTGTAGAAGAAAGAAAACACCAAGATGCACTGGAGACCTGCCCTGACATGTCAGCTCTATCTAAGGAAGAAGATTTTCTCTCAACAGTAAATTCAAAGAAAGGACTTCATGTAAAGGATTATGAGGTAAGGGCAAGAGATGTAAAATGCCAAGAAATGGAGAAAATCTTTTCTCCCTGAGTTTACCACCAGGTTGTTATTTGCAACATATAACTTTAAATTTATGTGCAGCGGGAAAACCATGAGCACATCAGTAATACATACTCACTTCTACAACATAGTTACTTTTCCTACTAGTAAACAATGTTGATAAATTATAGTCTTATTTTCCTTGTTTAGAAGTTTGGTTTCAGTGCTGTGTTTAGTAAAACATGTTAGTCAATGTGTCCATTGCATGCTGCAGTCCTTAAGAGACCAGGAGACAGGGACTGGTTTCTGAGCCTGAGGAGCTGAGGTGGTGTAAAGTACCTCAGGTTTCTTCTGATCTGGTTTATCACAAGCTTGATCCTCGAGCACATTGTTATGCAAAGTCAGAGTACAATGAAATAATACTAAATTGCTAAGCAGTTTATCTTGGGATTTATTCATGGTCTTGTAAGTGAAGAACTGCGCTTTTTTTCAACACTGGCAAGGTTTTTTTTCTGCAGGTTAGAATGGTTCTGTGTATAACAGTTATGACTGTGAATAGACTGGACAAAAGGGAGCACGGCTTCTTGGCTCACGCACTGAGCTTCAGCTTCCAAAACCCAGGGTGCTTTGCCAGAGAACCTCCGTGCAAATACAAGCAAGACGTAGTGCCCCCCTCCATAATTACTTTGCTACCTCAGCTACTATAAGGCAGTCAGGTACTATCATACTGAGAGATGTATAAATACCATATCTAGAAGTACATCACTCAGCATCTAGAGGTGTTCCTCACAGTCTAGTGTCCTAAGAGTCCAACTTCTTAAGTGCCCAATGTCCTTCTGGTCACCAGGCAATCCTAAACATCTCTCTAATCTTTCCTTGACCTTGAAATGCCTTTCTCTGCCTGCAGAGTAAACTTTCTACTGTCGCATCAGGCCATAGACAATGTTCTCGAGTCTATGGTTGTGGTACCATAAAATGTCTTGGGATTACAAAATAATTCAGCTTGGAGGAGACCTCAGGAGGTAGTTTAGACACTTCAGCACCCCACAATCTCTGCTGTGGGTATAGCACACCTCTTTGGCCTTGGTGTTTACAAAACCTGACAATTAGAAGTACTGAAAGCTCTGTCACGTTTTCTCTTCTGTAAAACACTAAACAAATAGAGACTTAAAACTGACATAAAAAGGACTGCCTTTTTCAAGAGGTGAAGCACACAACAATAGCATGTAAAGCAAGTTTAACAGGTACAGAAAGTGGCCAAAACAGTGTCATTTAAAATGTGGGCTAGTACAGGGCCATGCTGTCTGCTGCCAGGTCAGGTTATATATCTGATCATATCTCCATCTGGATTCAGGATCCAGCTCATACAGCTTCCCTGCCTCTTCAGAAGTGGAAAGAGCAGGCCATCAGCTCTGTGATAATACCTAGTGTCTCCTACTATGTGTGTTTCTTAAGGCTGGAGACATGAAATTATGTGAGAATTCTTAAAATTGCTCATTTCAAGCCCTTGTTGTGGAGATACACAGAAAAGCCAGGAATCCTGAAGCCTCCAAACTCAAAAGAGAAATTGGATGAATATATATATATATACACACACATATTGTGTGTATTTAAAATGTCAGGCTTTTAAAGACAGTCTGGTTGTCCTGATCGTAAATAGCTTTAGCAGACACTGATATATATGTATATATATTTCTACACACTGTCCAGGGGAGGCAGACAAGCCATCTGAAAGGCCAAGTAAATGCTCAAAACGAGAACACCCTGGGCCTCTCTGACACCATAAGTGCATTGCCAGCTGCACTTCAGTTAGAAAGTTTAACATGAGTTCAGGTATCTCCCAAGCAGCAGGCACTGCCATGAGGACATACCCTAGGAGGCAGCAGAAGCCCATGTTCTTTCGCAGCAACTCAAAACACATCAGCCATCTAAATTTCCTTCTCTGCCTTCCCATGAGCTGCTTATTAATGTTAGTTTTGTAACTGACTTTCAAGGTGCTCAGCAGCTGAAGCCTTTAACATGCTTTGCACAACTTGTCTCTGTATGTATCTGGAGAGTTTCTAAAGCCACAAGCAGCAAGTCTTCTTGCCTGTAAAAGGTTAAATCTGTAACCTATAATAAGGTGCAGTGGGTGCCATGCAAAGAGCATTAACATCTCTGTGCAGAGTTCATTTTGCCTCCATATTTGGAAATAAACAAAAGAAATAGGTGTTTTCTCTGCTTTTGTCTCAAAACCTGTAGTACAGTAGAAGGAAGATGGTTCTTGATAAGTACCCAGAAGAGATGGCAGGCTTTTCCCAGCACCACCACACATACCTGAAATTAGTCTGGGCAAGCCACTTAGAGACCATTTTTTGAAGGGCAGAAGGACTATATTCAAAGAGTGTGCTGACCAGAAGGCCAAATTTGTAAGTGTGATTACTATATACCAGGGATATCCATCTTCAGAAATTAATAGCTAGGCAGACAAGACCACATTAATGCCCTGAGGGGATGCCCCTTAGCTCTGACCTGTCCATTCACTCCCATCATTAAATTTATTAGAGTGTGCGACTGCCCCGGGGTAACAGCATGTGTACGGTGTAGGGGAAGGCAGGGCTGAGGCTGAGGAGATGACTGGAAGATGAGGTCTGGGAAGGAGCACGAGGTTGGGGAAATGGCAGTTTGACGCAGAAGGATGGAGGTAAAACACGGAGTCACTCTTGCTGAATTTAGCAACTGCAAATACATTAGATTGTCCTTGAGAATTTTGGAGCCTGACCTCCAAATGATGCTTCAGGGTAGATTTCATTTGAGCCTAGTCCTGCAGCCTTGCTTGATTCCAACTTTGTCAACATCTCTTTGGTGTAGTTATTGCATATGTTGACTGGGTGTGCAGTTGTATAGGTGTGTCTACACATAGATATTTCTGATATATATTGTACTTTTTATCTTTGCACCTACATCTTATTTATTTATTCATTTATTTATTTATTTTCTGGCTATCTTTTACATTTTATACATTTCAGCCTCCATTTTTTTAAAGTCCAAAAGTAATTTTTAGGGCCCTAAAAATACTGAATGTTGTTATTGCTTTTGACTGAAGCTTTTGCTAGGTACTCTCAGCTCTCCCTCTGTGACACATTCTGAACTCACTATCCAGGGGGGAAAAAATACAACAGTGTTTCCAACCTTGAGAGCAACATTTATTTTCAGCCCCAGCTACGGGTTAACTGTTCCTGTAGAGATCTCAGCAAGTGGGTCAGATCCTAGAGTTCCAGTGAAGTTTTACCCCGAGTTGAGATTGCGAAAATAGACTTCCGATCCTCTGGTAAAACATACCTGCTTAGGGGGGGACAGGAACTGCTGTAAAGCAGCCTTAATACACAGCCTTAATACGTAGCAACTAGAGTACTCCATATGCTGCTGTGTGATTTCCTTCTTTGGCTTGGAAGGCAAAAATAAACTGCTAGTATTTGGAAGGTAATTTTCAATCCCTAAAATATCTTTTCTGCATTTACTTAATTTTGCTAGATGGTTGGGCAGGCTGACCGTAGCTCAGGCTGACAAGAGTAATGCTTATGTCATTCAGCAGAAAACTCCCTTGTGTGAGCAGAATTTTGTTTCATTTTTGTTTGGTTGTGTGGGGTTTTTTTCTCCTCCCTCCTTCTCCTTCAAGGCTGTACATACAGAGGGAGGCCAGAAAACAGAAGTAAGCTGTAGCCAGCAAAGTTCAGATTCTGAAATTAAAAAAAAAAACCCTATGAATACTTATTAGAATTTCTTGTTAATGAGATCATTTATGTCAGGGCAGGAAATGTACAAAATAACACAGGATAGAAAAATCTAGACACTGTAAAACATGCCAACAAATTTGGCGCACATATTACTCCCTTAATATGCCCCCAATGTAATCTATAGATCCCACAAGTGACCACATTCTGTTTATGTATGTAAAAACTCCTACATATGTAACACTCGTAAGAGTAGCAATTTTACTAGTGGGAAAAGATTATTGTGGTCTTTTTATATAACATATAGGTTTACTTAGAATGAGTCCTCATAGAAGAATGCAGAACCATGAAAAACTGTTAAAATGTCATGATTATATTAATTTCATATTTAAAGGAATACTTCACTTTAAGTTATGGCTCCAAAATTACACTGCTCATTCATGATTTTTTTTAATGTATAATTGGCTGCCTCCAAAAATGTCACAGTAGGAGGAAAAAAAAGTTCATTTTCCTTGGCGTGTGTACTGTTGCTATTCCTGTGTTCATTTGGCTTGGCTCGGGTAATGAAATGCTGCAGTCTGAAATAACTTTTTATATGTTGACATGTGCATTTAACTAGAATAAGCAGGCAGAGTGGACCAATTTGGATTCAGCAATGAACAAAATATATCTTGTATTGCACCTTTTAATATATCAGCCTACATTTACGATTCTCTTTCATTCGTTACAATGGCATACATGCACTTCCTAGCTGCACACAGCCCCAGTACGAAGACATGAAGGATGCTAGGCAACAAGATTAGTGGGGGGGAGAAGGGGAGGGTAAGAAGAAAGGAAGGAAACGGAGGAAAAGAATTCTATCTCTTGAAGATGAAGATGAGGGGCAATTAATATTGATATTTTAAATTTTATTTAGGGGAGGGGGGAAAAAAAAAAAAGCTTGTTTTCCAGAGCAAAAAGATCTTTGTTCTTGTGCTGGCTGTCCATTGGTCTGGGCTAGGGAAAGACTTCTCAAGTCTCACACATGTTGAGCTGGACTCTTGAAACCTCAACCCAGGTTCACCCCTAGCCTGGCCTGAGCCTTGTCCATTTATGGGACTGTGTTGAGGTTTCTGCCAAGCTCTGGGTACTGGATTTGACCTGATGTCTGTATCACTGACATCTGTATTTGACATCAAGCAGCAGGAGAAAGGTTGTAGTCCTGCACTGCATGTTCAGGTACACTGCTGTGTGGGCTCATGTCTGGTCCCCATTTTGTCCCCAGCACATAGCTTCACGCTGCTCTCACCAACCAAGAAGGCACCTGTAAGTAGCCAGAACTCACCAGCAGCAGCTCTGAAATGTGGATGATGCTGGTGGTCAAAGTCACATGGCCGATGTCTTCCTGTGGCCAGCATCCATGAGTGCTGGATGTGGGCAGATGATAACTTTGCTGTAAAGCCTTCCATGCTGGTGCAGAGTAATTTACTGGTTCTTTAAACAACTCCTCCTCAGATGGGGTTTTCCTCCACGCACAGCTCAGAGGGTTGTCCCAGAGCCCGTTTTGTGGTTACATGACAGTGCCTAGACCTTACACAGAGAAAACCCTGAATGCTCACAGGGGTTTAGCACAGGTGCCTAAAAGGGAGGAATCAAGAAGAAACCAAACGAAATTTTGTAGGCAGTCCCATGACTCCGAATGTCTGTTTTGTTGCCTTTGCCACTGTGCTTTTGCTTTGCTTTCTGCCTTTTCACTGGTCATTCTTTCTGGGGGGAAAAAGAATTCTTTTGTGCCCACCTCCTTATGCTCACATGGCATCAACAAATAACCACCAAAGAGCAGATAACTGTGCAGTGTGAGAGGTATGACTGGGAAGTGCACGTTAACGATCAGCAGTCAGTAGTTCCGTGCTTGTTTTTCAAACTAGGCAAGAGATACCGTACTTGGTTATAAACAGGAAACATGGGCCAAGTTTGTAGGGGTTCATGCCCAGGGCTACTCCCTAGAGGAGCGAAGGCCTGATGTACTTTGTGGAGATGAAAATCATGACACACCCAGTCATCTGCACATTGTTGGGACCTGCTCCTAACCACATCTCAGCAGGGCTTTCTACTTTTTTGTATCTTAAAATTTTGTGCACAAAGAACTAGGGGTCAGTAAAGAAAACAAAACAAAACAAATTAAAAATTCAGGTCAAAATGTAAGAGTACAAGAAACTTAAAACCAAGTTGTTTAAAGTATGTGGCACTGAAGTCTACTGCACTGGTCTAACATCCTGTGATAGAAGTACCCAGGGGGCTGGGGTCTGTGGGTTTTGTCTGTCATTGTGTCAGTCTTAACACCTCTGCAGCATTATCGCAATGGAGTTGAAGTAGAGCAAACATGATAAAAGAGGGAAAGAATAGAATTCAGCATCCACTTGACAGGTACTATCTTTCTCACCCAGTTTTCTTTAGATATAAACATTTAGGTATATATTATTGAGGACTGTACACATACCAAATTTGGCATTTTAAAAAGAAAGTCTTTGCATGTCATAAAAGTGCCATTCAAATTATTTTTTTCTTTGTTTCTTTTCTCTGTATTCAACCATCTGTCTCTCATAAAGAAATCTAATTCTAATTTTACTGAATGTATTTTCAAAAGTTACTATTAGTTGGAAAACAGAGAATCTGAACCTGCCTGCTCTACATGCATGAGACAGCTACAGTTAAAGCTTGGAGTGAATGCATAAGCATTGACAAAAATTGCTAGGCTAGTACTGTGGAACAGCATTTATGGAAAATAATGAAGCGTTTGAGGAGAGATAGTGTAATGCAGAATGGTCCAGTATAGGAAATGAGCTAATAATATATGTAAATCAAATGAAGCATGAATGGAGCAACCTTATATTTATAGTTTTAATGAGTTGATGTTTGGAAATATGTGCTCGATATGACATCTGTTGATCTTACAAATTATACTTTCTGTGTTTAAATCCCAAGGACATATTTGTCTTTGTGCCACAGTTACTACTTACTACTTTTTATTGAGTGGGAATAAAGGTGAAGCTGGTTTCCATGGGGTTTGTTTGGGGTGGTTTTGTTTGGTTTTTTTCCTAAGTTTTTATCTGCCCAGTGATGGATGACAAATATCCCATCACCAGCCTGAGCTATCTTTTAAAACAGCTTTACAGTTTACAGCAAAATAGATTTTGGCTTCCATGCAATTTGGGAGTAATGTTCAAGCACAGTGTTTATTATTATTTAAGTAATCTGAGTTTTACGCATTTGTCTGCACACACGTGTTTTGCTTCTAACCCCACGCCCCTCCCCATCCTCCACCCCTAAACCATTAATGTAATTTGCTGCTCTCAAAATAGCAATTCTGTTTGGGATACCTAATTGCTGGGTTTCTGTTCTCGTTCCTGCCTCGGTACAGTTGTCCAAAAAAAGGAATGTGAAGAGCAGCCCATGCCTCCCTGTGTTGAATGGGTACCTGTGTTCCCTGTCTGGTCATCTCCCAGCCTTCATTGCCCTGGGCCTGAGGAGCTCTTCTCCCTGTCTCAGCCACGCTGCCTTTAGATCTCTCCCTTACAAGCAGCAGCAGGGACCGTAAAATGACTGCATTTCTTTTTAGGCTCAATGCTTTATTTATTTATTTATTTATTTACTGCTTCTATATTTATTTCTTGCCAACGTCAAAGAGGAGACTGTACTCACGGCCTTTTCATCCTTTCCCAAGTGTTGCCTGCACACTTCCCTGGCCCCGCAAAGAAATATTTCCCCCCTCTAAGTGCACTTGCTGATTGGAACTAAATCCTCACAGGCAAACTGCAATGCTACTGGTACAATGTCATAATATTTCATAGGTCATTTATAAATATTATTGCCAGGGCAAATAAATTTCTCCAGAGTACTTAGTCTACCTCTAATAAATAGTTTATTTAAGCTTGTAAGAATGGTGACATTTTACTTTGAATATCTTTGGCCTCTTAAAAACTGTTAGTGCAGGGAGGAAAAAAAGAAAAGAAAAATAAACTGGAAAAAATACGCAGCAGATCTTTTGACATTTTTTTTCATACATTTTGGCTTGCTTAAATAGGCCCTCTTGTCAGACTGCATGTCTCTGTGTGAAGCCCATTACAGCGTTTGTTTAATGTGTATTTTTTAACATCTCATTTAGTATATCATACCCTCTTTTTTTTCTCTTCCATACGTTCATACAGCTGAAATGATGTTTGAGCATGTTGCCTCTAATTCAGTGGCGGTAATTAAATCTCCTTTCACCACTTTTCTCCTTTGGGGTCAGAACTGTGGATGTGGTAGCAGCATTTTGTTACTTCATTTTTCTGAGGTTTTGGGGTTGGTTTAGATTTATCATTATTATTTGTCTGGCTTTTCAGTTAAAAAGGTTGTTGTTCAGTTGGATTTCTTTAATAACAATCTGGAGGCAGAGATCATGATGGGGAAAGGATTTGCTAGCATCCTTGTAAAACTTTAAACATCCACATGAAACTTTTGTGACAAATGCTGAAGAATAGGGGCACTGTACGTATCTCTCAGAAAAAAAAGCAACCCACTAACAATGACTGGCAGGGGCACGTGGCTGCCAGCACTGTATTTTGGACAACAGACAATGGTTTCTTGGTTAAGTTTGTGCAATGTGGGTTTTGAGGGGGTTATTTTGACAGCTCGGCAAAGGTGTTAACTCTCAGCTCTTTTCATGCAACGACTGAATTCATGTCAAAAATAAATGCCAAAAATTTTCTTTCATGTGCTTCCCATAAGATGTGTCATTTCATGGAGGCTCAGGAGGAGGTATAAGGCAGATGATTTTACTTGAGCGTGTATGGGAACATTATATTTCTATTGCAGTCATCCAGTATGGAAGAAAAAAATAATCATGTTCTAATGAAAATCTCCAGTGATTTGGGAAAAAAGAAAGTCATTAAAAGATGACAGCCCCTGCTACTCTAAAGATGGTTGATACCTCTTCTGGCAGATGACTCTATACCAGCCTCTGCCAGATGACAAGCCATGACCAGGCACTCCAGAAACTCTAGAAATAGGCAGGGAAAATCCTCAGCAAACTCCAAACGGATACAGGAAGGGAAGCCTTTTAAACGAAGGGAGTCAGCTGGAACCTGGTCAAAGACTTCTGGTGTAAAGAGCCTGGAAAATTTTGTACATACCTCAACCAAATCCCACATAAGACTAGAGGGAAGGGAAACAAGCCTCCCATGTGCTCTTTAGATGACAAATGGTGGGGTTTCCAAGAGCAAAGCAGGAAATTCTCTGCACTTACTTACAAGTTTATGACAACACAGGTGTACTCTCCTGCAGAATTTGACTTTCACATGATTTTGTCATTTAAAGAGATTGGGAGGAGAGGAGAACTCTTCTGACTTAGATTTCTTCATTATGATGCCTGTGCTAAAAGATGGACTTCCCCTCCATTCATGGTTTTTACTTCAGAATACCATGAACTTGTCTTTTTAGTTTCCTGTGTATGAGATATTTGTTTTTTTCTTTTGTGTGTCAGAAAACATCGGTTGATTCTCTGAGTGGTGGTTTCATTCATTTCCTTCCCAGAGGCTTTCGTTCTGAGGTTTCTGGTTTATTTAGGCTGTTGTGTCCATCCATGGCCCCTCTAGAACGTTAACATTGATGCCCAAGGAGCAATGAAGATGACATCAAAGGCAAAATAGGATGTTTCCCTGGTCTGTCAGAATAATGTCTGAATTAAAAGACAATAAAAGAAGGGAACTAAATTAATTTTCAACCAGATTTGTACAGATGGGTAAGAAAAAATAATGGTGTTCAGGTCCAGTAGTGAGTACAATGTCCGAATTACTTTAAGAGAACTTGTACTCAGATTGGTTGCAAACTTACTGGACAGATAGCTATACATTTTGATCTTCCATCTCTGGGATGCCATACAGGAGAAGGGGAAATGTCTCCAAAGCGTCAACATTGAAATAGCTTCAGGGGTAATGTTTAGTATGGTTTTGCTGTGCATAGACATAGGCCAGTCCTCATCTCTGGGCTCCAAGGACAGAACTCAGGGTAACAGAGTGTCCAGCAGTGAGAAGCCTCTGTGCTGATTTCTGGCCATCCCACTAACATTTTCCTCTGAAAATTTAAATCTATGTTCCTCATTCTTAAGTGACCCCACAGCTTGTGGAGGTGCCACAGTTCAGCCAACATTTCTGCTGCAACTCTTTTCCTAGTTCTCCAAGGAGGGAGAGAGAGGGAGCACAAACAACTAGTGCAAGCAGTGGAATTACCTTCCAACAGCATCTCCCGTGTTTTCTAGGGGATTTATTAAAACATCACCTTAGTCCCTTTCCTGACAGTGCTTATGTAGAATGGAGAGCCCTGAAGGAAGGCATGATGCCTTCCAGCTGTTGATTTTTATCTTCTCTATAGTCTCAGGGCATGCAGAAAGCAGCACAAGGCTTTATGCGTGTTTAATATCCAAGGACTCTCTTCTTTTAGGAGACTTTGGATTCTTTCCTTTATGGGATGCATAAAGGCATATTTTGTGAGATTTCACTCATAAAACCCTTTGCTAATGTCAAGCTGCATTCTGCTCAGTAAAGCTGTCAAAATTGCCAGTTTCAGCTTTAATCACAGTAACAAATCTGTTTGACCACAAATTTTCAGAACTCGGGGAAAAACTGTTGCCTTTTCCAAAGGCAGACTGAAAATCTTGGGGAAAAATGATGCTGTTGCATACAAATGTTTTGACTGTTACTGACATTTGCCACAAAAATAGCTTGAAATTTAACTGATTAGTGAATGTGACAGCCCCTGGAAAATAACTTGTGTTCTTGTAAAAGGTGTAGGAACATCAGGTATATTTGCAAAACGACTGTTGAGCCTTTTTTCACGCATAGAGCTCGCTCTTGAGAGTTCAGTGGTACAACTGAGAAAAGTTAGATGTAAGGATAAGTGGGTGTTATATCTTGTGTCTATGATAGATGTTATCGGTCTGGAAAAAAAATACAGATATTTAAAAATGCTGAATACCATTTCCAAATATGTAAATATGCTTCAGGGAAATGGCCAATATAGAGCAGTTTACATCTGTGTGAGCTCAAGTGGGGTCTGGAGCCTGGCTCTCACCTGGGTGAGGTCAGAGCCGAAAAGGCTGCCTGGTCTGTGGAGGCTCTTGTCCTGATCTCCCACAAGCAGCTGTTAAAGGTTCCACAGCAAACTGTCAAAAGTCTCAGTTAAACCAGTTGATTGATCAGGAGAGTTTCCCTGGAAATGCCATTCATCCTGCCCAGGAGGGGATAAGGTTGGTCTCCTTTTGTGCTACCTCTCTATTAACTGTAGCAAAAGCCCAGACAGCTGGTTTAAATTAGACACCTAGCTTTCACATAGCTGACATCAGGTGGGATGCATCCTAGCCACCTTGTCTGTAGCCAAGCTCAAACAGCATTTGGTCCCTAATTTCTTTGTATGTCCTAGGATGATGTCATTTTCTGGCAGAGACAAGTCCTCGGAAAAACATGGCTGCATGTTCCCCCTCCCCCTCATGCAGGTCTGGTAGCGCACGGTGTGCAGTGTTGTGTAGCACAATTCTTCACCTTCTTGGGTTTCAGATTCCATTACTGCTGTGGCAGATGGAACTGGACCAGCACTGAAAAGTATTAGGAGTGTTTCCTACTGAGGAAAAGACATAGGACTGAGGCAGTACGGGGTCATAGGCAGGAACTGCAAAGAAAAGTACACTCGTCTCTCCTTAACAGCCTGCAGGAAAAAACAAAAATTATATGTTAAGATTTGATGAGAACTGGGTGGAGGCAAAGTTCCCAAACTCTTTTTTTTTTTTTCTTTTTGCTAATTGTCTGTATTATGTGGCCGTGTAAGTGAAAAATACTGTGATTCACCCAGAGAAGAGTAACATTTTTCATGATAGTAAACCAACACTCTATAAATACCTATAATCCCAGGATCTTAACCTCAGGGACAGCATGGCAAAGGCAGTTTAGGAATCTTATGCTCAGCACTTCATTAGAACAGTGCTTTCTTTCTCTCTCTCTGAGTTTTTAATAGATATCTCAACTTGAGATGATTGTCAGCACTTTCTTCTGGTAAGACACAATTTTACTAAATATATATTCTATGTGTCTAGCTATAAATATACACAGACACAGAGTATATACTTTCTGTAATAAGTCCAGTTCAATTTCTGGCTGATTTTCTGATTTATTCAATGTGTATATTGCTGTAAATGTTGTTTTACCTTTATTTGCATATGTCCAGATGTGCGAATATTTTTACATGATTTTACATGTGAGTACTTTTTCAGTTCCTTTGCCGCTGTAGCGGAAGAGTTCATTTCTGCAGCTTTTGTCTGCAGCTTGGTTAGGGCACAGCAACAAGACTGAGCTTTGTGTTCTTGAGAAGCAGACTCATGAGCCTGGAAGCACAAAGAAATTATTTTTTAAAAAAATCAAGGAAATCTTACCCCATTTAGGTAATTAGTTGTACGCTTTTAAAGATTAAAGGGGTTATGCAATGGAATAAAATAAGAAATAAAGGCAGTTTAAGGATATTCTTTATTTCCCCAAATGAACATACTCATGTCTGTGGAAGTCAGTGCCATGCAGACCATCAAGTGGAAGAGTTTTTCAGGATTAGATACCTTATGGGTAGCTAGAAGACATCATTTAACATTTTCTCAAAAACAGATATATGCTTCGTGCCTCTCCCTGTCTCAGAGCATCAATCTAACCACTACATGATGGATTTAGAAAGATATTCATGCTATAGCCAGGTCATCTCTTATAACTGTCCACTAACAGTGCCATCAGCTCTCTGTGAGACATCATTTTAGCTGACCCAGATGCTAGACCCTCTTTTCCCTCTAAAAAAACACCCCACAAGACAAAAAAGATTCCTTTAAATGCCATGAGACTTCAGTTCAGTCTTAAATCATGAGATTAAGTCTCTTTTAAATTTAGGATAAGCAAGGTACCCCAACCTTATGCTCTGTAACTGAAAGCTGTCTCTGAACAACAGACTACGAATATAAAAATTTGGCCAAGAGTGAAGGAGTTCCAGTCGAGTTAGTATGTAGCTGAGCAGCTAAAGGAACTCCCTAAAGTAGAACCAGACCGGCATAATCAAAACAGCTCATTGTGTTGTTTTGTAATCCAGAAGACTGTCTGAAAGGAAAAAGAAAAAGGAAAAAGAAAAAAGGAAAATATTGCTGGCTTGGGATTTTTGTATTAGAGGACAATGCCCTGATCAAAAAGACAACTGACTTTAAACCATTTTAACAAAATTGTTAACCAGGTTGCAGATATGTTTAGTAAATAATTCTTCGTGCTTCTCTAAGGAATCAAGTGACATACTCATGTGGGCTTATGGAGATCTGAGGGATATAATATCTGTAAATATCCTGTTCAGAAAATATGCAGCTATCCTGACGTCACAGTGAATATCTAAAATTTCTATGTATAAAACTGCAGTCCAGACAGTGCTAAGATCCTCTCTGCCTATGGATTTCTCCTCCTCCAGAAAAAAGGAATGGAAGGTTGGATGGACAGGTACAGAAATCTGCAGCTGCACTCACCCACCCTGAACTCTTCTGTACATTACCTTTATCACACAGTCAAATCTCTAGTATTATGCAGAGTGCTTCAGCCAGAGAGAGTTATCCACAGAAATGCATAGTTTCCCCTCTGCAAGTCCTCTCCTATACACACTCTGGCACAGTTAAAGCAAATCCTCTATAAGCTAATTCGTTGACCAAAATTCTCTGTTAACAAAGAGTTAAAATTGCCCAGTGGTTTCTCATGCCTTTCCAAAATGCCTTGCTCAGCAAAACTCAAACCTCTGAAAAAACAGAAAATGAGGAGTCCTGGCATATACCAACAGAACCTTAACTGTGACCCCCTGGAAAGTCACAGGCCCTGGGAATTACTGGTATGCTCACCAGATGAGTTTGCTGCAGTAGGTTTTACTGAGCCTGATGCTCCAGAACTGCATGTACTGTCAGCAGGCGAGCTTGAATCTGCTTTTGTTTTTGTTTTGCTTTGGGTTTTTGACAGTAAATTTCCTGTATTTTAAACAGGGTCGGAGGATTATTTTGATAAAATCTCAAAAAAAGTTGTTTTAGCCATCCCTTCCCTTTCATTGCAATCAGCTCCCTGCCTGATGCAGGACCAATGTATCTCTTATCTCAGCATTTCTGGGAGTTCAGACAGTTCCCCTTTTCCCTGTCATCTCTCTTAGATCTTAGCACACATGAAAGGGAGGAATACACCACTGCTGCTTCCTGCCCTTGCCAGCCACTCCGTCTTCCAACAGTTTCTCTCCCACCACCTCTTTTTGCACTCCTGCTTTCCAACCCCAGCAATCCCTCCCTAGGGCAACTTTTCTCTGTATTTTTCACCACACTTTGCTCTATCTCCTCTCAGTTTCCCTGCCCTAACATTCTTCTAGTGAGTACATTATGTACTTTACTTTCCTCTTCCAAATGTGTTGCATCTCCCTAGCGAAACCCCAGCTTCCTGAGCAGGAGTTGACTGTAGCTATCTGCCCAAGGTTCACCATTTACATCTTACTGAGCTTTCTGGGACTGACTACAGCTCACCTTCCAAGGTCTACACTTGAACCATTCAGGATCAGTCACAAAAGTTTGGCTGGAAATCTTAACCCAATGTTGTGTTTACATACATTAAAAGCTTATTTAGACTGCAAGTGTTCCCACACTATGTGTCTCCATATTAGCTTTATCATTACTTTTCTAATAGCTGGAATCAATGAGGTCAGGTAAGGAGCAGTTGAGACATGATTTGAACACCAGGAACATTTAGAATAATCTCAACACAAACCAAACCTGCCCCTTTGAAGAGAAGGAAAGAGGGAAACTGATGTGAAGACTGGATTTTGGGAGCACACTGCTCAGATTATTTCAACTTTGTGCATGATGCCAGCATATTGCAGTGTAAGCTAAGTAAGTCTCAAGGGTAGGGGTTTTTTTTCCCACACTTAAAAATCAGCCCAATTTCAGCCTAAATTTTAGGGCTTTCCCACTTTAATTATGGCAAAACCAGAGCTCTGCTACAATCAGCATTTCTCCTACAGTTTGCCTGTGTTAAAACAGGAAGCAAGAAAGCCATAGTGTTATTGTTGTCTTTTTTTCAAAATACTCTCTTGTTTGGATACCATAGTGAAGGAGGGTTTTCCAGGGACCTCAGTAGATACCTCAGTGGGAACAGAAGCGTGAAATGCTTTGCAAAAACTGACCTTGTGTTTGAGAGTACTTAGTTTCTCACAAGACCAAAAGAGTTTTATGGGTGAAAAAGTATAAAGCTTTAAGAAATATCTATTTGATCTCAATTTCTTATTTGTGGAGTTACACAAGGAGCAGTATTCTCAGGCATAGCTGTGATGTTTCTTAAAGTAAACATACAGCATCAGCTCTTTAGTTCCAGGATGGAGCATTGCCAGATCCTTGAGTTTTTATGCTGATGTTGGTAAATAATCTACAGTTTTTGACTAACCATACAGGTACAAATTTGTGGGTTAGACCAAAAAAGCAAGCACAGCACACTGGTAGAAACTGATTCAAAGGTAGAGTGTCTAATAGTTGCGCTCTTGTTCCAGCCTTTCAGTCACAGAGAAATGAAAGCTCTGTGCCCTTTTGGTTTGAAGCAGAGATTTATGGTTAATTATAGCATTTCCCATGATTACATGTTTGTGCTTCAGTAACTGCTACGTGAGGAGGAAAATTGAAACAACTTTAGAGCTAGTATGTTGCTCTGCCAGAAGATATACATTCAGATATCTCAGAATGGACCATTCTTTATTTCGTTATGAAAGAGAATGCATGACAAAAGCTACACACCACTAATGCAGAAAGCTGGCAGCAGGAGACGGTGATTTCCTCCACTGCTTCTGTCCCTCATATTTTCTTCTATAAGAAAGTCATTCAGCATTCCCATCTGAAAAATGACAACAATGGCCTAGGGTTAACAGTGAATTCAGCTCATCTAGACCATGAGCTCTGCAGAGGTAAGTAAAGAACCAACAGGGCAGACAAAATATCCTACTGTTAAGAGCAACCAGATTTGATTATGAAAAGGTACTCAGGTGCCCAGAATTCTGCCACTGTTTATGGTTGACAACAGTCTTGCCTTGTCCAGGCTGAAAAATCTAAGTATCTCTCTAGTCCCTGAAATCACTTGAGAGTCATGGCAGAAGAAGCTTCCCCATCCCTCAAGCTTCTGTGGTCTGTGCCAGCAGACCCTGAGGCATTGGAGAATACGTCCCACATAGCAACAACTCTGATCTCAGTATAACACCCAGGGCCATTGTCTTTCAAGGCATAACTTGGGGAGGCAACACTCATGTTTTGCAGATGACTTCAGGGCTTAGGGTACTCAGTGAGAAGCTGGGAGACCCCTGGCATCTGGGGAAGAAACCTGAATCTGACTGGTAGCCTAAGAAGTGAGCTGGTGTGGAGGGATGCAGGAGTAATACACTCCAAAGAGAGGCACAATGAGCAGGACTCTCATGCTCAGTGGTTATGACCTCCAGACAGAAAGAAGGGAGGCCTGAGCTGTAGGCCCAGCACTCTGTGTCATTTTTTTCTTTTCAAGCTAGTGAAAGTACATTTATAAAGCTTATTTCCAACAGATATATTGTGAGATTTTCTATCAATAAAGTACTAATTAGTAAAATACTAGAGAGCTTTCAACAGAGCATATCTAGTATTCATTCTAAGTTTTTATTTGAGAATTCTAAAATCCACTGCATTTATTTTCATGTTTTATCCCCCTTCAGTTCTTCAGTTTCTGTGCCACATTAAATATCTTGGATAACAAAAGAATGCTCATACAAAATGTAAAGGAAATTTGAATGAAATTCAGGCAGGCAAACATATCATAGAGTACCGATCAGCCATGGCTAAGGATAATGGTTTGTTTCTAGACAAATTTCTTCAGATTTTCTGGTTTGGGGTGAAAATTCATATAAAATGGCTGCTTGAGGTTTTGTATTTTACAGCCACAGCATTGAGCAGTTGAAATCCAAAGCTATTTCCAAAGTATTTTCAGTGTTCAGGGAAAGTCTGAGTGACAGACCATGACACCAGGCAACCCATAAAGATGCTGATCTTGGCTTTTAGGGTAATTCTGCTGTTTATTCATAATGTATGATTGCCCATTGCACAGTAAGTATAACATTAGTATGTTCCCATCCTTGTTTCGTAATCTGCATTATAGTTGCTGGAGGAGCTATATTTAAAGGACATTTTGTTTACTTTCTTAGCTGAAAGCTCCTATAAACAGTATATTTTTCTTTTAAATTTATGCACAAGGAGAATATTAAAAAACAAACTACTGTGCCAGATGTTCAAAGGCTTTTTCTCCCCCCCCCCAGCTACTACTTTTATGACCATGGAAACATTTCTATTGTTTCAGTAGAAAAGCTAAAGTGAACCTTAATGAACTGAAAACTAAAGAATGCACCAGATTTTAGATACAGGGTAGCTAAGTATAGCTGTGGCCAGACGGGAGATATAGCAATGAAATACAAGTATACTTTGGAGATACTAGGTAACTAAATTAGATTAGGATCACAGAATCTCTTGCTGTGGTGGAATGCCTGCCAAGTCAAAATGAAGGAACCTCTCATCAAAATTACAGAACTTATAAAATTTTTTAAAAAGCAACACTTTCAAAGGGAAATGAAAGCTATGCCAGACTTTTGAGACATATAGGATGTTTTATTAAATATGCTAACTAATATACATTCCAAATTAGCAAAATGTTTCAAAAGCATACATTAACCTGTGCTGTATAGTAATGCTCCTGGTCTCAAAGGTGGCTGGACATTGCCTAGCCTGGTGAGGAAAAAAGGCCATTCATTCCTTCATGTGGGGATCGCCACCTGGGACTGAATGCAGTGGGTAGTGGGATGCAAAGAAAGGAGTGCTTTGAAGAGTGCACAAGTAATTTTCCTTTAAGCCACTGACACCAGAAGGGAGGTGTAGAAACTGAGCTCTCTATTATGACTAAACAGAAGCTAGATTTTGGGGGCTATTGCAAGCATCTGATCAGTTGTGTCAAGAGAAGAACGGTTTTTCCCTCACCACCAACTGAAGCAGCAAGATGAAGGGTGTTTCAGGTCCATGCCCAGAAGAGCCAGTGCAGGGTCTGGGCTAGGCTTCCATAATTAATACAGGACAGGTGTTGATTTTCCTGGTATTTTCCTGTTCCCAGATACATTTGGTACATCAAAATCTCACTATGAGATGTATGCACTCCTCACAGACTGGAGTTTTTCTCTTGAGATGTGGTCCTCACTTGATAGTTGTATGATCTTCATCATTTGCATTAGGCTCCACAACCAGGCTATGGAATAAGAGCTTAGTCATCTTTATTGCTGGCAAAAGACTGATGGGCACCTTCATATGAAACTGCAAACCAGGATACAAAAAGCAAAGAGATTATTTTAAGCTGATTTTAAAAAGAACTGAGTACTATTTTTAGCGTGTTTACTACTTGTCAAAGGGATTTTCTGTTGTCTGAAACCCAGACCACTGAGGTTTACCACTGCTTGTATAACATTTTTCAATAATGCTGTTCCTTTTTAAATAATCTGTATGGCTTCGTATGGCTTTAGAAGCCATCCTCTATCTGTGCTGCGTGAAACGGAGGACTTACCCACAGTGGGGGTGAGAGAGGGTGCAGCTTTTGGGTCTGGCTTTGAGCTCAGCGATAAGGGTGGAGCTCCTCTTGACTTCATGCCTCTCTCTGGTGACTGAGTTAGGCGCAGGGCTGTTTTGGTTTCACTGAGGTTTCTTGGTAAGGATACATTTCTAAATATAGCTCCTTACACTGGATATAGGAATGTTTACCCGTGCAAAGTCAAGCAAGGTAAACAGTATATTTTTTTTTCGGTTAGTTTCTTTTTAATGGAAGTGTATTTGGCATCATTTTGGCATACTGGAGCTAAATAGAGGGTCTGTCTTCCTTTTTTGGTATCACTTATTTCTAATTTTATTTTCGCTTGGAAAGGGTTGATTTAGCGATCATTATAGATGTGTCAGTGAGAGTGGATGCTGCAAGCTCTGTGAAGTTTGCATTCACCTTTTAAATAACACAGCCCTGAATGAATCTGTTGACAGAAGCTGAGCCATTTAAAAATACGTTTGAAGGTATGCAATGGGATTATACCAGAGGGCTGTGCCAGAAAAAATACAAGATCCTACTATGCTTTTACAGTTGCTTAAGCACACGTTAAATATATAATTCCCACTCTTTCTCACTCTCTTTTTCTCTCTTTCGAAGAAGAATGTAAAGTGAAGTTATGTGTCATCATGCTAATTCAGCTTCAAATGTACTGATGGATTTTTATTAATTCCCCCTCTTTATTTGTGATGAGCTCTGACTTTAGATTTGACATAAACTTGTCATTTTGTTAACATAAATAAGATCTAAAAGCTATTTCTGAGTGTGGTTTATTTGAATTCTTTACACAGGAGGATAAATTTCTGACTGGGCTGTTGCTTTCTTGTCGTTTACACGCATCTCATCAACCAGTATTACTGTACCTTTGAAGAGGAGAAAGACTGTTGTGTCTTATCATTCATTGTGCTATTTTCCACTTACTTTTGTAACTTTTGGTACAAAGATGGAGGGGAAAAAAAAAGAAAATATTTAAAATAAAATAATTGGCTCTTTAAAAATCAGTTGACAGTTGCTGGCAGTTATCAGTTTCTCTTCAGCAAGCTCCCTACACAGGACACGTTAGTGAATAGGGAGTGTTAGAACATTTCCCGAAGGAAGAACACAGTCCTCCTGGGGACATCGTGCCTCACTTAGATCTTCTGTCTGTGCTGAAATGTGAGTTTCAGCTAAGTCTCTGAGAAATGTGAATTGTCAATACTGTTTTGTTCCTAATTAGATTGTAATGTCTACTTTTCTACTGTAGAATCAGAGAAATTTAGTAAATTTCAGCACAGAGGACTCCTGGCCCAATATTTAATTGGGGGTTTTTTCAGGGTTTGAGTCTGTTACAGGTAGGCAGAGATTCTATTATGTGTGGCTGTAGATCAAGAGATTCAAGAAGAGCAAAACCAGTGGGAAAGAAAGGACCAACTTGTTGCACCAAAGCAACAAGTTGTGCTTGACAAAAGAGCAAGGTAAAAATAATGTCAACAAGATGGAGCTCTCCCTTTGTGGAGAGCAGCAAGTGCCTCTCTGCTGCAGTGGGCTGGAGCTTCTGGTAGGCTTCCACCAGTGAGGCCACGAGCACTGTGAGCAGCGGAGCAGCAGCTACTGATGCCTTGCACTGAAAAGAAAGGCAACTCCCTGCCTGCAGCTGACTCAAAACAGCGTCACTGCTTCTCCACAGCAGGAAACACACAGCCTTGTGCTTCCTTTCAGAGTCCCACCTCTCAGGTGTCCTGCCCCACCACAGGGAGCCTCGGTCCCCGAGATGGGTGTGCCAGGAAGCACCACCAGCGATAGCCAGGGCTGTGGTGTGAGCACATACCTGCACCCTTCATTTTAGCTCTAAGCACCCTCACGAGAGGGGGTGAGGTACTGGATTACTGTGATCCCTGTTTCCTCATGACCCCAAGTGACTGGCCCAGAGGCAAACTGGAGCAATGATTTGGACCTGTGCTCTCCTAGTCCTTGACACCAGTGCCCTGATCCACACCCCATCCTGTGGCCTCATGTTGGCTTACTTCTCTTCCTTTGAATGATGCATAATAATGCCTTTGAATTATTATCATAGGAAAAAATTAGGATCTTTTCATAAAAGCAGGGGGATTATGACTAGAGAGAGATCTAGAAGAAGAGAAGGATGCCATGAGCAGGTCTGTGACTTTCGCCATGGTCCAGTACTGTATCTGTACAGTGAGGGTCCCTGTGGAGGCGTCATGGCACAGGTGTAATTCTGTGTTTGCAAAGCACATGTGTTTTGCAGGGATAGTACCTCTATGCCACAAACTCCAAGTAGCTTGGTGTGATAGTTGTTTATTTTCTTTTGGCTTTGTTCTTTTTGTGATAAATGTTTACATTCATAAGTGGTTTCCAGTTGCTGAAGCAGTGAACATCACTGGTATTCATCCCCAGGGAAAACAAATGGAACTGTAGCAAAGGAGCAAAAAACTCAGGTAAGGTACAGTTTTGTAGTTCAAACTTTACAGATAGAGTAAGAGATGAAAAACTATTTTATATATGACCAGTGTATATCCCTGGCTAATAGTGCATACTTCCAGATGAGTTAATGGAAGCAGGATGCTCCTTTAGGAACAGAATTCTGCCTTAAATAATATACTAGTGTCTGTGGTCTGATACCATACATTAGAGTGTTGTAGCAAGTTTTGATCTGCTTTCGTTGTCTGTAATGCCAGTAATCCCCCTTATATGGAGGTTAGAAGCAACTTAGCATTTACTCTAGCTTATTGCTTCACCATGCAGCAGCAGTATGTCAGAGCCCCAGTTACTTGGCAAAGCACTCTACCAACACACGGCAAAATGTGAAAAGCTGGGTCTTGTGCAGTCCTTATGCTGAGGGTCCCACTCTCTCTGAGGACTCCCACAGAGGGACCCTCTCTTCCAGTAGAGCTGAGGAGCTGAACAACACCTGAAGCAGCCAGATGAGGGGGTGGGCAATGCGTATCTGAGGCTTTGTCCGGTGCTCTAGAAAGTCATGTTAATGGTAGATCCTGGAAAGAAATTTGGCATTTGAGTCATGCTACTCACACACAGCGAGTCATGGGGCTGGGAAGTCACACATGGATGAACCTTGCCAAGCGTGGGTAGAGTCAGGGTAGCTCTGGATGAACTGACTCCCTGGGAACACAAGACAGAAGTAGTTTACATGTGCAGTAGGTTCAGAGCTTCCTGCATCCATAAGCCACAAACTCTCCTGGGCTCCTCTGTGCGACATCACAGATGAGATGTCTGTGTACAGACAATTGTGTCTGCTGTACAGACACGATTCCTGTTTGGTGGATATCCAATTTCACTAATAAAAGTGCTACACCAGCAGTCCTACTGGGGAGATGGGAGAGGGCTAACACTGCTGGGACTCCTGCTGCTCTCTCCCCTTTCTTGCTAATCCTGGGCCCAGCGAGTGAATTCTCAGGGAACTCTGGCAAGAGTTGGTGGCAAAATGCATGGCATCATGCTACAAGCACTCTGGAAGGAAGTGTAATATTGGAAATAAAAATAGAACAATTGATTTGTGAGCTGAGCTCTGCATTGACACAAAAAGGGTCATTGAAAGGGCTTTGCAAAAAGCAAAGGAGGATATTTGAGAAAGTGCCCAAGTTGCAGAAATCCTAAACAATGGGGTTTTTACTGTAAAATACTTAAGCAAGCCTCTTGAATCATACATAACACCGTGACAATGCATGTCATCTGTTGACACACAGAGAAAAATTTAAATGCGTTCAGGCTGCAGCTATTTTAGGCTATTTGTTATAAACCCTCTGCTTGGCTCAGGCTGCGTTTGAATCACTGTAGGCTGCCTTCTTCCCCAGTCAAGTAGCCGTGGGTTTGGCAATGACCTCCCTCCCACAGGGAGATAAGGCAGTTTGTACCATGTCAATGACCAGAGGCAGCCACAAAACATTAGGCAGGCTCCTGACTGTCGAGAAGCTGAAACTGCTTGAAAACAGCGGGGTCAGTCTGCTCTCAAACACACTGATATTATCTCATTAGTGGTGGCATTTACTGCACAGCACAAGGAGCAGAAAAGGGAGTTGTTAAAAAAAAAAAAAAAAAAGAAGCAAACAAAACAGCCCCAGTGTATGGAATCCTCAGGCAGAGGGAACATACGTGTGGGGTTCTTCTTTGTTTAAGAATATAGTTGTTAGTGGACTAAGCAACAGTTTATTCAGATGATAAGTGATGGATTATTATTTCCTTGTCAGGGAACGAGGCATTTTACCTGAAGCTCAGGCCTGGTTTGCAAACTTTGCAAGTTTCAGGTTTGGGAATAAGAGGCAAGTCCTGCTCTGGAGCTCTTTTCCCGTCTCTCCGTATTCACCTTCTTACTCCAGTCAGACAGTTTTGCTGTCTCCTTCTCTACTACCGACTCCGTATTGTCATAAATTTAGCATTGCCTTTACTGTGGCATTACTGTATAAAGATTCAAGGGGAGACTGGCCAGGAGGATAAAAATACTGGGCAATTGGCCCTTGAGTTTAAGAAATAGCTTTTTTGTTCTTTATCTGTACAGCACCTACCCTGATGGGTGAAGGACCAGCCCCCACTCCCCCCCCCTCCAGCCACAGCCACGCACGTGAATAGTAGCCAGGCAATCCCCAGGAGCCAGCAGGAGTGGTGAGAGATGTGAGAAGTGCACAGGAAACTCTTTTCTTCAGCAGCACACTGATATGTCTGGTAGATATATTTCCACCAGCCTGTAAACATGGTCCCAAACATACGAATGTTTGAGATGTTTTAACAGCAGGACCTCAAAATAGAGCCGCTTAACACCGTCCCTGCTAAGTACTTCAGGATGGACTTTGACTTGCAGCAACCCCAAATCAGTAGCGACCATATGTGTGCCCGGCCTTGCGAGCTGTTGGCACATGCAGCTCTCACAGGCTTTGGGGAGCACTTGTCACATGAAGCCTTTGCAAGGTCAGCATGTGTCATTCCCACCGAAAGCATGTATGAGAGTAATTCCCACAGAAATTAACCCTTCTCTTCATCAGTGATGTGTATTCTCTGGTGCCACAGTACTCACAGTTGTGAGTGACAAATCACTAAGTCGCAGAAATAATTTGCTAGGAAGCACGGCAGAGGTACATAAATAAGTACATGCGATATCAGGGACGGGGGCAGAGGCACTTTCAAAAGAGAAGAGAGCAGCTTGTGAGAAATCAGAGGCCAGGAGTGTACAGAGGCAGAGGAAGCTGGGGAAGGGGCACTAAGCTTCCATTGGAATACATGTCTCGCAGCTTTATCACGGGAGAGTTTCTTTTAACAAATAAGTGATAGGCATGAAGATCTGGGGTTTTTTTAAAATACAGAAGAAACTCCCTGTGTTTCCAGAACACAAAATAGTTCTTAATTGCAGTTTCCTCAGGTGTATATGCTATTTGGCAGATAACTTAAAATCTGTGCATTAACTCTGAAGGATTTGCTGTCTGAGCTGAGTTGGTGAATTTTACCTTCTCGGGCAGGCTAAGTTGCATGGTTAGTGTCTTGCTTGTGTACAGGTGCAGTTCTGGCTCACATAGTGTCATATATACAAGTGCTGAAACTATGGTTTCCAAAAAAATGTGAGGGGAAAGAAACCCTGCTCTTAAAATCCTGACTGTTTTGCTGGGGCAGTTTTCTGAAAACAAACCCAGAGAGGTGCATGCACAGAAACAAAAAGAATGCTTTGAAAGTGCAAATCACATAGGTAAAAAATTAATCTGGGACTTGCTCACCCATTTGGGAATTTATAAAAAGACACCGTGTTTATGCTTTGCACCTGTTAGAGAGGGATTTGATGCAACTAAACTGCCTGGACAACTTTTAGTTCTTTTCCTGAATAGCCAATTTCACATGTTTTCTAGGTGGACTTTTCATAAAACTCATACCTGTGACCGTAGGGTCCATCTGATTCCACTATCTGCTGAGGGCTGTTATGGTAAAATAAACTTTCAAATAGCAGCACCCCTCCTCTATTTGTTGTCAAATATAGACACACTGTAGCAACATAGGGTTTAGTTTCAGAGCGACTAAAAGGGCTTCTAATCTGTAAGAAACAGTACAGGCCAAGTTGCAAGCAAAGAAACTTACATTGAGAGAACAGGACAGGAACTACACTTGATGACTCAGTCACAACTTAGTACCAACAAAAAAGGTTTTGCGGTATTTTTTGACTAAGAAGCACACTGGATCATAACCTGGTAGGGTAAAAGCAGTCTTTCAAGTATTTGTGTCCTGGAAACCAGGAGACAGGTATATGGCAAGAAAAAATAATGCAAGTTTTAGCCTACAATGTTTTTTAAAAAGTATTGCCTACTTTGTTTCAGATATGTGACTGGTAAAATATAAATTGTTTAGGTTTTCCTTCTGTTTCCTACAAAGGACTATATTTGAATTGATGTGTATAGTATAGTTCAGGTCTTTTTCTTTTGCACAAGGTCATGAATATAAGTGTACAGAATGTTGAGTATGAACTTGCTGGGAAAATAACTTAAGTGCTTTCAGAACTGATATCCTTACAAAGCATATTGTATTTTTATTTTCTGTATCCAGGACGTGTTTACACTAGGTAGCTATTCTTTGACCTATAAATGAAATGAATGCAAAGAGGCTTTTTTTTTAAAGTCACTACTCAAAAAGCTCCCTGGAATATAATCGGTTGTACATCAGGTCTTGATAATTAGGGTTGTCTGCAGTAGTTTGCAAGAAGGCCTCATGTTTGTTGTTCTCAGGTATTCCTGTGCATACCTGGTGATACGCCACATGTACGACTTGCATATGAAGGCACACAAAAAATTATGAGCACTGTGGGGGGTTTTTTGCTCTCATTGAGAAGCAATTTCTTCTTTTTATACCTAAGTTTTATTTCTTATCATATGCCATGTTTAGCTCACTGATAAATTCATTCACTTTACCCTAGTTTTGCTGTATGATTTCTCTGCGAATGAAAGTGCAGTCTGGCACAGACAACAGTGTAGCTCACTACATGTGTCTGTGTGTTAAGCTGCCTCCAAAGGGACCTGTAAAGACAGTTAAAATACGTTGTTTATAGGTGAAACTGAGTGATTTGATTGATCTTTCTTCACAATACTGCTAAGGGATGCTTAGAGTGGTGAAAGAGTCTCAGCCTGTCTGGCATATATCCTGCAATTTTAATTGTACTCAGACAGGAAAAAATACAAGGCATTTGCTGGAGCTAAGTGAACAATCCAAAGTGGACAATGTATTTAACACATTAAGGTTAGGAGTCTGGGCTGCATCATGCCTTAAGAGCTCTACACAGGACAGCTCCAAGAACAGAGACAAAAGTAGTATTAAGCAACCCTCACCAGTCCTTCCCCCGGCACTTATGCCATCTTTGGCACAGCCTTTTTTTCGCACTGAATGTCTGTGTGTGCATGCTTTGTGCACAAGTAATGCTATGGAGGTACAGAGACAGGCATGTGGCATTCAGGCTACCTGGGAATTCTCCCAAAAGTCTCCAGAGATCTGTAGCTCCTCTGTAGCACTGCAGTGAACTTCAGTGATCTTTCACTTGTGCAATATCTCTGAGTAAACAATGACTTTCCTTAGATATATTTCCAGTCTTCTGATTTACTGTACAGTTAGAACTGTTTACTGTCTGGGTTGGCCCCAAGTAGCCCTTTTTTTAAAAAATTGGCTTTTATTAGCTGAATCATCGGTCACTATTTCCATTCTTTAGCTGGGTGAGACTAGAAACACAGAACAAATTCTCAGACAGGTTTTGAAGTTGTCTTGCTGTCATTCATGGTGCTAGTGAAGTGAAGGGGAAAGCAGCACAAGCATTCTTGTACAAATGTTAATGCATTTATGTTATTTTGCCTGGCTGACAAATCCAACAGTTGAAGAGGTGCAAGGGAAAAGGCGAGTCTAAAGGAGAGGCAGGAGGCAGTCTGTCCTTGGGAAGAACAAGGTGTAGCTCATTGTTGTGCTACTGTTATTTGACTTACACTGTTACTAACCCATTCCAAGGGCAGAATTCAAACCAGAAAAAGGATACGAGGGTGACCAAGATCATGTCCTTAAAAATTACATATACGGTATTGCTTTTCTTTCCCATTTACCCATGCTTCAAGACAGAGGAGCCATAAAGACCAAAGGTATTCAAAAGCAGCTATTTAATTTTAGTTACTTTTAATTTTGACATATCTGTGTTAGAACTTCTTAACAGGAAAAAAAATTCTGAAAATCAGACCTCATGCAAATATCTCAGGACACGCACACACACACCCACCAAAAACTACCACTTACTCTTAAAACTAAACTCTTGAGCATCTCTGAAAGAGCAGTTAGTTCAGAACTAGAATTTAAGTTATTTGAAATCAGGCTGCTTTCTACTATGTCCCCTGACATGAAGATAGCTGTAGCTGCTCACTAGCAAATTATGGTTTTTAAGTAGTAAAATGGCACAGTTTGCCTGATCACATTTCCCACTACATCCATATGACCCAGAGTAATTCTTTTTCTGCGTTCAGAGAGCTGATTTTTTTGCTTGAAGCTTATTATTCTATTTTATAATAAATCACAAGGAATTAGGGAAGATTCTGGTTGTCTCAAATACATATGTATAAATAACAAATGAAGGGCAAATTAATTGCCATATATTATGAAGGAGGTGAGGGAAGGTAATGCTCTTCTGCAGCATATATCATTTGAACTTTGTAGAAAGGTGTATGTGCACAGAATATAAATAACAGAAGAATCTACCCTGACATCAGGCGCAATCTGGATATAATACACAGTGTTGTGTGCCGTTAATACTACTGATGGTCAAAGCGGCATGTGACAGGGAGATGGGAAATGACTTATCAAGAAAGATTAGTCAGAATTAGGCAGCACTGATAATAGATATCAAAAGGTATGCTGAAGACAATGCTGAAATGAAAGAAACGAAGAGAAGGAATCATGCTAATCTTTTTAAGGTAGTCGGTAATTTGAAGAGTCTGTGATCTAGCGGTGACTCAGAAACTACAAGCATTTCCGGCACATTTATTTAGTGTCGTTGAAACGTTGAACGAGTAGCTGAAGTCAAGAGCAGCAAGTCAGGGGTTTAAAAGGAGCTGGTTTGTTTTCTTTTTGTGAAGGATTTTTGAGATTACATATTTGAAGTTACAATGATAAGTTCTAGGGTGATTTGTGTTTATTGGGGTTATAAGGTCAGGCCTCAGTGGACCATATGGTATTTTTACAGGGCTGTTTCCATAACAAAAATGGCACAAAATTATATTAACTTTTCACAGATTGATAGAGAAACAAACTACCTAAGTAGATGTGTTTGTTTACAGAAGTGTTTGAAAAGGATTTGGGGTGGGGGGTATCCCCTCATGTTTTCTAATCAAACGTGTATCTACAGGTTTGAAGTTTTAAATTGGGTTAGTATTTCCATTCTTATAAGTTGCTGAGAAAAGAGACAGTGAGAATAAAAACCACAATTAATAACAAGCAACAAGAAGGAGGGAGAACAAGGAAATAATTTGAAACAACCCAGATAGAGCCTCAAGGGGAAAAAAGAAAAAAAAAAAAGCGGGGAAAAAAAAAGTTTAAAAGTTATGACATCCAAATAGTTCCTACAGGGCAGGATGGGAGCAAATTCACAGCTCCCCACACCTTGCCAGACTTCTTTATGTCTTTACTTAGGGTTAATCTCCCAGCTGTAACACTCACTCTTATTCCTGGATGCTGTAATTGGAATGGACTATTTCCAGGTTAATTCTCTGGAGCTGGCATAAAGATATACATTTGCTGCTAAAAATTAAACAAAATTTTGAAAAGCAAATACCGCGATAAAATCAGGTTGAGTGACTTAATGTAAGCAAATAGCAATTTAATTTTGATTTATTGGAAGCATTAATTTTCTGTTATTACAACACAACATTTTGGGTCTGTAAACTACTGATTACTAGAAGGTGGGAGGGTACAGCAGGGGAAAAGAACATTTTTATCTTCTTCTACACTTTCCCCTATTAATCACAATAACAGACAGGATACTGAGTTACGTGGAGCATGTGTTTGGCCCACAATGGCCGGTTTTATGATGTATAGTTTTATGAAGTGATGAATTCTAGAATGAAAGTGCCCGGGTGTTTATTTGTAATAACTGGTTTTTAACATGCTTTTCCAGCTACGGTAATGGTTCCAATTTAGAAAGTTGAACAAATGAAAAAGAGAACTACAAGGAGTTGGTTTTACATGAAAAAGGCCTAAGCTGAATTTCATATTAGGAATTAACATCAAGTCCTGCATATATTGCAGGAAAGACTTAATTTCACTACCTTAGGTTTAACTACTAATATGAGCTAAATTCATAACTCAGACAAAGCAAACTGGGGGTTTTGATTAGCTCATCAATGTAAACAGGAGGGAATGGAAGGCGACTCTTGCAAATCACATGTATTTTATTGGATTTTAAACACATCTCTTGATGTGTGCAAGTGTCCAAGCCAGGGAAGGCATAAAGGAGTAATTGACACCACCTATGGCACATCGACATCATTAGTCTTAAAATTTTGGGGCCTGTGTTCTAAGACATATGTGGGGGGGAAAAAAGGCAATAAATGGAAATGAAAATATCTTGCAGGGATTTGGATGGCCATGACATGATGGCAAGCATTTCCCACCAAATAAGGATCACTTGAATTCAAAATGCCCACAGACCTTATCAGTCCTTCTGACAGGTCCTAGCAGCACTTTTGTGGTCAGCCAGTGCTATGGACCCTTGATGGTCCCAGTAGCTCATTCTCTTTCTGTCTTCAGTACCCTGTGGAGCTCAACTGACTGTGTGTATGTCCTCTGGTGAAGTTAACTCAAAGAAGTGGGTCTGCCCTTGATAAAGAATGCGGACATCAGTCTCCACAGGCAGCGTAACAGGAGACTCTGCACCTTGAATGTGAGTAGATTAATTTTCTGGTCCATCCAAAAAAGACACACATGTTCTGAAGTGCCCATGAAAAGAGAAGAGCTGAAATTCAGACCAGACTCAGGAAGTAGGTTGCTTACTGAAGATTAACTTTGTACTTTAGAGATGTACAATAAAATGCAAAGCTCCTGTCTTCACTAACTCAAGCGGTAGCCTTTACCTCCAAGACACTGCATCCAGGTGCACATTAGTTTCCAAAGAGCCTAAGCATAGAAACAGCTTTAACAATCTTGGTCCAAGTCTGTGAGCCTGAGAAGCACCTTGCTTGAAGGAAAAGCAGTCATATGATTCAGGCATTGAACTGGTGCTGAGTAGATATGAGTTTGATTGCCAGATGAGAAAGACAACCCCTAATATGCTGTTTATTCTCTCTGCACATCAAATCCAGATTACTGATTTTGGAAAGGATACATTCTCCTATTAATTTTCTCTGGTTTGTAAGTTGGCTGTAAGCTCTTTGAGTCAGGACCTAACACTTACTAGAGGCATTCACGTAATCAAGCAGAATTTCTAGGCCACAGAAATTGTCCCAAAACACCTATTCGTAGAGAAGGAAGCTGAACCCTCACACACACTCACGTTCCAGCGCATTCATCTCTAGCTGCAGCTCCTGCCTTAGTTCTCAGCACAGTGAAGGGTGACCCCAGAGAAGTACTGGGTGGCATTAACCTACTCACCATCCCTATCCAGTCAGCAACATGATTTTTAACATCTGACCAGCTCAATAGTTGTTGCAGTTTGCATCAAGAAAGGTTTGAACTCTTGCTGTCTTCATCTGGAGATCTCCGTTCTGCTCTTGGAAGGAGCCTAGGGCTGCCCTCAGGCAATGAAGTTGCTGGCGTGGGCCAGTTCAGTTTTGGATGGGGGCCATGAATTTTTGAGAAGAGATATCTCCAGTCTTGCTTTTTCGGCACAAGACACCTTGATGATACAGCAAACAGGTGGTTGTTTCTTCCTGTACTCGTGTGACTGAAACCAGGCAGCAGGCTGGGTGACCACAAGGCAGGGCAAATTCTTGTGCCGAGAATAACCAGAAGCCAAACTGCAGAGAGGGAGGGGGGCTGAGGGAAGAGCAGGCATTCTGGCAGCAGCAATTCATCCCAAATCCCATCACAGATGCAAAAGAAACAGCCCTGCCCCCACTCCACCTCCTAATAATTTGATGTCAGTGTGTGTTGGCAGCTATGAGGCTCTTTTTTTTTCTGCTTTTTTTTTTAAACTCTGCAAGAAAAGGAAGGTAGGAATTTAGCAGAATCCTATTGCAAAGCATGTATTCTTCTTTTTCTTTCCTTCAACCCGCCCCCCCACCCCTGAAAATTCCCTAGGGTCAACATTGTAATAAACAGCAGGAAAGGCCCAATTTTCTGCACCTGGGGCCTTGTTTGTCTATATATTTCTATAGGTGAATGGGCACTGGGGACGCAGAAAGGAAGTGAATTCAATGGATTGGTTTAAAAAACTCAGCATGCTAATCAGCAGGCACTCAGGTGAAATAGCTTTAAAACCCTGTTAAAATAGACCCAGAGAGAAACAGGGTGTGTAGCTACAGCACACGCAGCTCGGGGTTTTTTGAATATAACAGCGTGGCATTGTTAAAAATCAGCCTCTAGTCAAGTAGCTTGTTATTCGGGACACAAACCCCTGCACCTGAAATCCCTTCCACTGAGCAGAAGAATGATTTTGGGTTTAATCTCTTTTTTCATCCCATGAAAGTGTAGTGCTGACAAAAGGTTTTAGACTTGCAGCCACAGAAAATTAGGTGCTTTTTTTTTTTTTTTTTTTTAAGAAATAGGACTGGCCCATGCAGTGTGAGCTTCCCCACCTGCTCTCCTCCTGCAGAAGGCTGCATGGGAAGTGTCCAGTCCCTGATGAGACAGCCAGCAAGGGTAACATGCTAGTGATACCCACAGGGTAGGAGATGTCAATAGGATTGACCCCCTTCCCACTACACAGGCTGCTGTCTTGGGGCACAGCACACTTCTCCCATGGCCCCTGAGCAGCTCCTGCTACAGTCCAAAGTCATAATAAGCAGTGGGAGGTACGTTTTGGAGCTGACTGCAGAATGACTCTAGCCAAACCAGGAGGGAAAAAAATTTCAAGGAGACCATGTAAAAATCTACTAGAAGGAATTAAATGTTGATTGCTAACAACCTAGACTGGACCCAAAGTGGAGTAAGGAGACCATGAAGGAGATGTGGGCACTGGAGTCATAGAATCATAGAATCTCCTGGGTTGGAAGGGACTCATAAGGATCTTTGAGTCCGACTCCTGGCTCCGCACAGGGCCAGACAAGTCAGAGCATGGGACTGAGTGCATCATCCAGACACTTCTTGAACTCAGCCAAGCTCAGTGCTGTGACCACTTCCCAGGGAGCCTGTTCCAGTGCCTGACCAACCTCTCAGTAAAGAGTTTCTTCCTAACATCCAACCTAAACTTCCCCTGTCACAGCTTCATGCCATTCCTTTGGGTTCAGTCACTGGCTGCCAAAGAGAGGAGATCAGCACCTGCCCCTTTGCTCCCCCTCATCAGGAAGCTGTAGACCGTGAAGAGGTCTCTCCTCGTCTGCAAGGGCTGTTTGCTGGCTTTCTGGCAAGCATAGGCAGAAAGCAGGTGGGCATTTCCTCCTCACACTACATCTGCCTTTACCAAAAAGTCATTGGACTTTGGGAACCTGGATTAGCTTAATGTATCATCTGACCCGCTGACCCCCAACTTGATCTGAGTCATCTATCTCTCCAAGGGCAGAGGGAAAGGAATAAAGACATCTTCTAGTGCAATGTCACTCCAAGTTCCCTAATTGTGTAATATACCATTTTTTTTTCTTCCCAAACAATATGCTGCTTTATGTTTAAAAGCTTCATACGCCAAGAGGTGGACAAATTCTCTCACATTTGGACTGATTTATTTGCAGTCTTTTTTAAATGCCTAAGGGGAGTGATTTGTAAAGCAAGAATTGATCTTCTCCTGGTATTTCAGTTGCTGGATGGTGGAGGTACTGTGAAAAGACCAGATCTCAGGTTGTTATGGCTCCCTGAAGGTTTTGAAAAAAACAGTTTAAAAAGGCAAACACGAATGCAAAAAGCCAAACTGTTTACCTTTATTTGGGTTTACCACTGGGTTATTTCTGGCTCCCTTGTTTATTCAAGTCCTTTCTGAAAAGTTGTAGTATCCACCCATGCTCACTTGCACTCTGCACTACTGCAGAGGAGCAAATTCAGCCCCTGAAGCACTTGTGGTGTTTAATTTATTTGCAGTATGAAAAATTACGCCTGAAATAGAAAAGGGCCTCACTGAAATCTTTTTCCTGATGCTCTCCTGAGGTCAAGTGGAGCTCCAGCAAGGATGTATACTGTCTTATTTCCTTGTTTTCCCAGGGGTGTGGGGATATGGGGAGGGAACCTTTGCTATTGAACTACTCCTTTCAAAGGATGTGAGGCTTTAGACAAGATACCATCGGTAGAGGGGAAAGCATTTAAAATGGAGAAAACAAAAGCAAGTCATTAAAAAATGATCAGGTCAAAACTTCATATAAAGTATTGACAAGAGTCCTAAATAAGTGTTTAGATTAGACACAAGGAGATGAAGACATGTGTGAGTTCGTTACATTCATAGTCCATTTGCTTTTTGACCGAAATGCCATTTAATGCAGAGTCTGGTGTCTCTTCAGAATTAACCTCAATAGTTTGACTGAACACATGCGTTCACCGTCGTATATGTGTACTTAATCTCAAATACAAATACTCAACCACGGATATGTTTGTTCAACCCTTTGTTGACTCTGGTGATCAATTTTGAAGCCTAAATACCGGTTAACAGCACTGTAAATAACTCAGAGGCAGCTGTTTATTTACTCATGATGTTTGTCAAGTATTTTTATAAAAACAGAGGCATAGGATTAGCTTTGTATTGCTTCCGTGATACTGGCAAGAGATACCACTCACCCGAGTTTGTGTTTAGCAGGAACTATCCTGTCTGCTGGTTATTCAAACATTCTTCTCAGACTCAGAAGCACCTGTGTCCTGACTAAGGCTCTTTCCCAGACATAACATGTAGCCTTGGACAAATTGCTTCATCTAAAGATGAAGCAATGGTCAGTTGGTCAACACCTCAGTTTGCCCATCTGTAGATTGAGGATGACTCTTAGTTACGAGCTAGACACAGATACTAGCTTTAAACTTGTGAAACACATGTCTACATACCAATAGTTTTGGCAGGTATGATCAGACTGAGTAGGTTGGAGTCATTCAACTGATCAGCAAAAATAAGATAAAAAACAACCAACCAGGTAACAGAAATCTCGATTTGTAGATCATCCTCTCTGCTTAGCCAGGAGGAGCCTGATAAAATAGTCCTCCATTCACTCTGGAAACCAGAAAGAAGCCCATTTGACATTTTTTTCTGTACCATCTGACTGCCTGTTCTCCCTCGCCAAAGCAGACACATTCTCACCCCATGCTTATCCCAGATTTCACTCCAGCACAGGCAGCTCTAACAGCACAGAACACCTGTATTATCTCCAGTACTTCAGCAACAGCCAACAATAACAGTAAGCAGCTGGATGTCAGAAAAGCCCACATTTATCATGGTATGACAACACTGCATTGCCTTTGCAGCAATAAAATTACTGGTGGGTCAGCAGAAACAGCATCCAGAGTTGGTAAGATCTTCTGTGGAAGGCGCTTGAGATGACTGCTCAATTGCAACATTTTATTGTTGTTATTTATGACTTCGGTTGTTAATTAATAATTCTGCTGGAAATTTGGTTTACAGCACGTGGCATGACTGTTATGTCACTGTGTTCCTAGGACATTCTTAACAAGCCTCTCCTGGTGTTTCGCAGGCATTAACTGTTTAAGTCTGTGTAAGAGTTAAATGAAACTGTAGGCACGACTTCACTCCTTGCTGGTAAGTAGCTGCCAGTGAAGGGACTTTAGGTAGCTGTTTGGCAGCACACAACACCACTAATCAATATCTGAAGACAGGATGGTGGTGTGTTTCTTCCACCTGCTGAAAAGAGAAAGTGCTGTTCTTTAGCCTGGTGTTATTATACACATTCATTGACATGGGGGAAGTGGGAATTTTTATTATTATTTTTTTTAAATCATCATGCTTTAGAAAAAGTTGTGTTTAGCCTCAGGAAAAAAGGGGAAGGGAAGGGAAGAAGGAAAAAAAAGAAAGAAGGGAAGGGAGGAAGGAAGGAAGGGAGGAAGTAAGGCGAAAAAAGAAAAGAAAAAAGAAAAGAAAAAGAAAAAAGAAAAGAAAAGAAAAGAAAAGCAAAGAAAAGAAAAGAAAAGAAAAGAAAAGAAAAGAAAAGAAAAGAAAAGAAAAGAAAAGAAAAG